>PVKP010006466.1:0-28566 GCA_004027715.1 Plecturocebus donacophilus
AACTAGGTTAAGGATTTTGAATTCCCATGTGCCTTGTCTGCAGAAGGGTGTTGGCCTTCCGACGTTCCTCTCTCCTCCTGTGTCTGCCTCCTTCCTCCACTCCTCATCCCTCCCCCATAGTCCCGTATTTTCTCCAGTCACCTGGACTAACTATTTTGAGCTTACTATGGCATAGAAATTCAGTCTGGAAAATGTAGACCTGCCATTAGGGTAGGCTTCTGGTCTCTCCGGCTCATCTGTTGCGCTCGAAGGCTGAGACAGGTGCACTGTGGCAGCCAGGCCAACTCCAGGTGGCAAACACCACAGAGATGCCCTTCATGCCGGCGCACCTGCAGGGGCACGGGGTGTTCTCTTTCTGTCCTCTGCTCTCTTTCTGTCGCAGGTAAATAGAACCCCTGGAGGTGTCTGGGCCCTCCTGACTCGCACCCTGCTGATTGGAGGTGTGGGACAAACATCTGGCTTCGGTGTCTCTCCTTTCCTGGGATGGGAGATGGGCAGGTGTGGGCACGGCACAGCTTCAGTGTGCAATCACTCTTCCCCCTTTTGTATCTTTTTGTTTTGCAGTTTGTCAGGTTGCTCTTTCACGAGAGAGGGCTGTCAAGAGCTGGCTACTGCCCTCAAGCACAATCACAATGTGAAAATCTTGGACGTTGGAGAAAACGATCTTCGGGACGATGGAGTAAAGCTGCTGTGTGAGGCTCTGAAAGCTTCACATCATGCTTTGTACACACTTGGGTGAGTTGATGCTGCTCTCCCCGCAGTCTCCCTTCTCTAGTCTTGGGGTGGGGAGATAGAACAGTGGGATCCCATCACAGGTTATAAAGTGAGACAGAATAAGTACAAAGACCTCTTCTAAGAAATCTTGGCCAGGCGCGGTGGCTCACGCCTGTAATCCCAGCACTTTGGGAGGCCGAGGTGGGTGGATCACCTGAGGTCAGGAGTTGGAGGGAGTCCAGCCTGGCCAACACAGTGAAACTCCATCTCTACTAAAAACATAAAAATCAGCTGGGTGTGCTGACCTGTGCCTGTAGTCCCAGCTACTCAGGAGGCTAAGGCAGGAGAATTGCTTGAACCTGGGAGGCGGGGGGTTGCAGTGAGCCAAGATCGCACCATTGCACTCCAGCCTGGGCAACAAGACCAAAACTCCACCTTAAAATTAAAAAATATATATATATCTCTGCTGGATGATAAGCTCTGAATTTAAAGAGGCGTTTTACTCTTGTTACCACCATCCTTGGTACACTGTAAATACTGTTTCTCCTAATCCGCCCACTGTGGGTGCCAGGTGCTGGGGCGCAGCCTGCTCTCTGCACTGAGAATCTTCAGTTTCTAACCATCATGAGATGTGTACTCAGCAGACTCAGATGGTTTGTTCTCTAACGTAGAATTTTTTTGCTAAATGTGGCTGACATGATGGCAATTTCTTATGTAGGGAATGGCTCTAGGGTTGGTTAATATAATAGCTCAGTGAGGTTTTCAGAAAAGGTGTTTATTAGGATTTGTTAGTATCGAATGAACTGAGTCAAACTTACCAACCACGTCAAACCTCTATTCGGAGATGGTTAAATCTACTTTATTAGATACCATGAGTTAAGTTATTGGTTTAAACATAAACTAGACTTGTTCTCTCATAGGCCTTAAAGAGACATGAATAGGTTAATGTTATCTGCAGTGCCAAATTTAAGATACATTAAATTTATAACGTTTACAGTGTTATCTGCAGTGCCAAATTTAAGATAGTTTGGCATAAACGCATTCTGAATCAAGTTCATCTTTACTTCCAAAAAATCGGTGAAGCAATTTATTGAACTATTTCCTTAAGAGAGACTCATTCCAACTTTTTCTTTCTAAAAGAAGGGCTTTATGGTTTGTGGGTTTCGTTTCTGTTTTGAAGATGGAGCCTCACTTTGTTACCCAGGCTGGGGTGCAGTGGTGCGATCTTGGCTCAGTGCAACCTCTGCTTCCTGGGCTCAAGCAGTCCTCCCACTCAGCCTCCCAAGTAGCTGGACACCAGGTGCATGCTATGACACCGCCTGTTTCCTTGTATTGATGAGAGATGGTTTGCTCATGTCACCCAGGCTGGTATTGAATCCTGAGCTCAAGTGACTCCCAAAGTGTTGGGATGGCTGACATGAGCACTGCGCCTGGCCAGCGTCACAGTTCTTTGTGAACTCAGATGGCGATTTCTGCTGTGTTAAATCGATCTAATTCACTTTATCACTTTGGTCTTTGTGTTTCTAGTAGCTAGTCAATCATATGTTCAAATTTGGTATTGTTGAATTTAGAAATAAGATGGAAGAAAGTATAAACACGAAATAATAGTGCTATTTCAGTTCTTTCATAGATCTACCAAACTCACATTAAAATGGTTTGTTTCAAATTCTGGCAGGGTAAGTTTTTGTTTGCTCCTCTGTCAAATACAGTTTAAAGTAGTGTCTGCCTTTGATAGGCTTGCTAGATGGGTTCGATGAGTTACGTGTAAGTATTAAAAGGTGGCTGGGTGCGGTGGCCCACGCCTGTAATCCTAGCAGTTTGGGAGACTGAGGCGGGTGGATCACGAGGTCAGGAGATTGAGGCCATCCTGGCCAACATTCTGAAACACCACCTCTACTAAAAATACAAAAATTAGCTGGGCACGGTGGCATGCACCTGCAGTCCCAGCTGCTCAGGAGGCTGAGGCAAGAGAATCGCTTGAACCCTGGAGAAGGAGGTTTCAGTGAGCTGAGATCGCGCCACTGCATGCCAGCCTGGCGACAGAGTGGGACTCCATCTGAAAAAAAAAAAAAAAAGGTCCCCAGCATGGAGTGAGATGGAGTAAGTGCTCCACTCTTAAGCGCTCTGTTTTAGTAACAGTTTTTTTCTCCAGATGTGGCATGACTTTTGTAACGTCTGAGTCTCGGAGGACTATCCGTTGTGCTTTCTTCCCGCCCACCCCTAGGTTGGCAAAATGCAATCTGACGACTGCTTGCTGCCTGCCTCTGGCCTCGATTCTCCGCAGCAGTAAGACCCTGGTCAACCTGAACCTTCTAGGCAATGAGCTGGACCCCGATGGTGTCAAGATGCTGTGCAAGGCCTTGAGGAAGCCAACATGCAGGCTACAGAAACTCGGGTAATCCCCACTGACTTTTCCACAGGGAAGAACCTGCGGAGGCGAGGCTAGACGGACCAGGCTTCTAAAGCATGTGCCAGGTTTACGTTGCACTCCGTTTCCTCGGGCAGTGCTGCGGATGGAGCTTCCAGTAAGGATGGGAATGATGTCTATCTGCACTGTGCACATGCTGTGTAGCCACTAGCTGCATCTGGTAACTGGGCACTTGAAATACGGTCAGTGTGACTGGGACCTGAGTTAATCATTTTGTTTACTTTTGCAAGACAGACTCTGGCTCTCTTGCCCAGGCAGGAGGGCAGTGGCTTGATCTTGGCTCACGGCAACCTCCACCTCTCGGGTTCAAGCGATTCTCCTGCCCCGGCCTCCTGAGTAGCTGGGATTACAGGTGCCTTCCACCATGCTGGCTAACCTTTGCATTTTTGTAGTGACAAGTTTTCACCACTGAACTCCTGACCTCAGGTGATCCACCTGTCTGAGCCTCCCAAAGTGCTGGGATTACAGGGTTGAGCCACAGCGCCTGCACTGTTGGCTTTCCTTTTTTTTTTTTTTTTTCCTTTTTTAAATGGAGTCTTTGTCAGCTATGCTGGAGTGCAGTCGTGCGATCTCAGCTCACTACAACCTCCTCCTCCTGGTTCAAATGATTCTCCGGCCTCAGCCTCACCAGTAGCTGCAACTACAGTGTATGCCACCACGCCGGGATTTTTTTTTTTTTCTCTTTTTTTTTTTTTTGTATTTTTAGTAGAGACGGGGTTTCACCATGTTGGCCAGGCTGGTCTCGAACTTCTGACCTCAGGGGATCCACCTGCCTCAGCCTCCCAGAGTGCTGGGATTACAGGTGTGAGCCACTGTTCCTGGCTAGTAGCCTGTTGTAGTATAAATTTTTAGTTTTATTAGGTTAGTGCCAAAGTAATTGCTGTTTTTGCTGTTACTTGTAATGCAATGGTTTTAAAGTAATGGTTTTTGCCATTACTTTTAATGGCAATTACTTTTGCACCAACCTAATACTTAAATCCTTTTTTTTTGAGATGGAGTCTTACTCTGTCATCAGTCTGTAGTGTAGTGGCACAGTCTTGGCTCACTGCAATCTCTGCTTCCCGGGTTCAAGTGATTCTCCTGCCTCAGCCTCCTGAGTAGCTGGGATTACAGGCACGCACCACCATGCCCAGCTAATTTTTGTATTTTTAGTGGAGATGGGGTTTCACCATATTGGCCGGGACGGTCTTGATCTCCTGACCTCGTGATCCACCCGCTTCAGACTCACAAAGTGCTGGGATTACAGGTGTGAGCCACCTCACCCAGCTCTAATTAAACCTTAACAGCCACATAGGGCTAATGACTGCCATATTGGATGGTGCAGTCCTAGAGACTTCCAGGTATTTTCAGAGCCCACTTATTTTCATCATTCTTGTACCTACTCTACATTTTGCTCCATAGCCATTCACTCATGGCTTCTTTTTCAGTACCGACTCTGGGCCAAGCACCACGGCTTGGTAGGCAGGAGGGAAACAAATGGACACAGGCCTTGTCCTTGTGAGCCTTGAGTTCTGCAGGAGATAACAGGTCTGAGACATACAAGCAATCATGTTGTTATCAGTGCCGGGAAAGAACGTCTGGGTTGAGATGTGGAGACGGGAGGGTGATCAGAAGAGCAAGGAGCTTGCCTGAGCTGGTACCATGGATCCTGAGTCCCAAGGAGGCTGGAAGGAGGAGTCCATGTATCAGGAAGGGAACATGAGAGGTGGCTAGAGATGAAGGGTGGAATGTACTAAGGATGTTTCAGTAGCATGTGCAAAGGCCCTGAGGTCGCACCAAGCTGTATGTTGCCCCTTTGAGGCACTGAAAGAAGATGATTTAATTGGAACTCTCTCGACCCCATTCAGTATTCTGAGAAGAAATCCGAAAGGTAAGCAGGCCCGCTGCAGTGGCTCATGCCTGTAATCCCAGCATTTGTGAGGCCGAAGCAGGAGGATCAGTTGGGGCCAGGATTTTGAGACCAGCGTTGGCCACCTAGGGAGATCTGTCTCTACAAAACATTTCTTAAACATTAGCTTGGCATGGTGGCACACACGTATGCTCCCAGCAACTTGGGAGGCTGAGGTGGGAGGACTGCCTGAACCCAGGAGTTAGAGGATGCGGTGAGCTGATCATACCACTGTACTCCAGCCTGGGTAACAGAGCAAAGACCCTCTCTCAAAGTTGGGGGGTGGTGGAGAAAGGTAAGCAGTTAACAGTTGTTACGAGGTACATTTCAGCAGAAGTCATCTCAGATGCCAAGAAACCTTGCTTATTTTCGGAAGCGAGTCAACATCCGCACGTTTAGATTTAAGATACGATGTTGCCAACTTCACACTTGAGTGGTGCATTTTAAAAAGGGCTCCCCCAGGCGCAGTGGCTCACAGCTGTAATCCCAGCACTCTGGGAGGCCGAGGTGGGAGGATCACCTGAGACTTGGGAGTTCGATACCAGCCTGACCAATATGGAGAAACTCCATCTCTACTAATAATGCACAATTAGCCGGCCATGGTGGCGCATGCCTATAATCCCAGGTATTCAGCAGGCTCAGGCAGGAGTATCGCTTGAACCCCGGAGGTGGAGGCTGCGGCAACGCAAAATCGCGCCATTGCACTCCAGCCTGGGCAACAAGAGCGAAACTTCATCTCAAAAAAAAGAGGCGGGGGGTGGCTCTGGGACGGCGACTGTTAAGAATTGAAGCTTCTCTACGGTCAGTCATGGATGTGTGCAGAAGGGACCTTGTGACTGGGCATCCAGACCCTGGCTTACTTTTTTTATTTATTTTTATTTTTTTTAAGATGAGGTTTCACCATGTTGGTCAGGCTGGTCTTGAACTCCCGACCTCAGGTGATCCACCCGCCTTGGCCTCCAAAGTGCTTGGATTACAGGCGTGAGCCACCGCGCCCGGTTGACCTGGCTTACTCTTAAAGAGAACGCTCAGCTTTTATTTTCCAAAAACTGCTAGACACAAGTTGGGAGGAAGTGCTTAGATTACTCAGTGTCAGTGGCCTGAGTGACCCTGGCCTGCCCATGAGGTCCCTTGTGTCATCTTCACCGTGGTTTCCTCAACCTCTGCCTTTGTGGTTGTGCCTTTTCTCTATGGAAAGGGGTTCCTGTGCCATCAAGTTTTCTCCCAACATCTGTGGGTAAGGCTAGGGAGGTGGAGGTCCCACTCAGAGGGTAGCAAAAGTTACCCTTCATTTATTAGTCTTTTTTTAAAGACGAAGTCTTGCTCTGTTGCCAGCCTTGAGTGCAGTGGTACGATCTCAGCTCACTGCAACCTGTGCCTCCCGAGTTCAAGCACTTCTCCTGCCTCAGCCTGTTGAGAATCTGGGATGACAGGCGCTCACCAGCACACCCGGCTAATTTTTTGTATTTTCAGGAGAGATGGGGTTTCGCCATGTTGGCCAGGCTGGTCTCAGTCTCCTGACTTTGTGATACACCTGCCTCAGCCTCCCACGTTGCTGGCATTACAGGCGTGAGCCAGCGTGCCTGGCCGCATTTGTCTTTCTATGGGGCACCTAAACCTTTATTTTGCTTTGTTACTTTGCCACTTTACACTGCACCACGCCTGTACTTCCGACACGTCCCTGCTTCCATCCAGTCCACTGGTGATGAGCACCAGGTTGGGTCCATGTCATTGTGATGGTGAATAGTGCTGTGATGAACTCACGCATGCATGTGGTCCACATAGACCACGGAATACTACACAGCCACAAAAAGGAATGAAAGACCGTCCTTTGCAGCAACGTGGATGCAGCTGGGGGTCACTAACCTAAATGAATTAATGCAGGAACAGAAAACCAAATATGACATGTTCTCACAAGTTGGAACTAAATGAGTACATGTGGACTTAAAGATACTGACAATAGGCCAGGCATGGTGGCTCACGCCTGCAATCCCAGCACTTTGGGAGGCCGAGGTAGGCGGATCAACTGAGGTCAGGAGTTCGAGACCAGCCCGACCAACATGGAGAAATCTCATCTTTACTAAAAATACAAAAAAGTTAGACAGGCATGGTGATGGTCGCCTGTAATTCCAGCTACACGCGAGGCTGAGGCAGAAGAATCACTTGAATCCAGGAGGCAGAGGCTGCAGTGAACCGAGATCGCACCATTGCACTCCAGCCTGGGCAACAGAGCGAGACTCAGTCTCAAAAAAAAAAAAAAAAAAAAAGATGTTGACAGTAGCCACTGGGGACTCCTGGAGGGAGGAGGGCGGGAAGGCGGCAAGGGCTGAACTACCTCTCAGGTACTGTGCTCACTCCCTGGGTGACGGGACCATTCACACACCAAACTTCATGCCACTGAGTAGACCCCCGTAACAAACCTGCACCTCTTCCCCTGAACCTTAAAAATTGATTACTTCTGAGTGTTCTCACTGCTTCTAAACTTCAGTACTTGTTTTTCTGCAGACTTCAAAAAGACTTGCACAGAGTAGTGAGAGAAGAGATACAGATGCCACAGAAGGAGCACTGTCTGAAGGTCAAGTGTACTTGGGATTTTAATGACCTTGAAGACAAGTGGTGGTGGTGATACCACGGACCGGATGCCACCAGGGGCCTGACCATGGATCTTGGAGTAAAGCCAACAGTACCACCTGGCCTGTGTGTCACTCCAGTGTCACCATCATGGGGACAAATCAGCTGCTCCCTGCAGGAGGCTTCAGTACGGTCATTGGAAGCAGCCCATTTCAAGCCCAGGTCTGGAATTTGTCTAATACTGTGTCTCGTCCCGAGATCATAAGTTGGCTGTGCCTTCAGTCTTTTTATGTCCTCCTCAGTTTTTCTAATTCTTGGAGGTGTTGAAAGAATTGAATAAAGCAAAGGATATAAGAATAGCTCCGGAAAAGCCAAAAGCCTCATTTCTCATGGACTGAGAAGTGGGATCAGAGTGTTTGTAATTCCATAATTACTATACTGTGAGTCATGTAGACATCCAGAACTTCTCCTAATATGCCCTTATTTTATATTGATTCCCTTAAGAAGTATTAGACTCTGCATTTACTTTTTTTTTAGATGGAGTGTCACTCTGTCACCCAGGCTAGAGGGCTACGGTGGCACCATCTGGGCTCACTGCCACCTCCACTTCCCGAGTTCAAGTATTTCTCCTGCCTCGGCCTCCCAAGTAGCTGGGATTACAGGCATGTACCACCACACCTGGCTAATTTTTGTATTTTCAGTAGAGATGGGGTTTCACCATGTTGCCCAGGCTGGTCTCGAACTCCTGGCCTCAACTGATCCACCTGCCTCCATCTCCCAAAGTACTGGGATTACAGGCATGGACCACGGCGCTCGGCCTGCATTGATTCTCATCTCCCACTCCTCATTACGATGTACTTTTCTGAGTTTATTCCATCTTCCACCCTTCTTTACCTGAAATCTTTTCACTATGCTCTTTAGAAACCAGCAAACTTCCATTTACAATAGGTTGAAAGGGTTCCTTTTATCTTATTCTGAAACCTGCCCCTCCTCTGAGGACGTTGCTTCTTACAGCACTTCTGGGTGTGGTTGTCTTGTCCAGGGAGCCCAGCAGTTCATCGAGGGGGTGGTCTCTTCCCCATCTGCTGCTCTGCAATCCTTCTCCCCACCTTCTGTCTCCCTCCCAGCCTCTATCCTCCTGTCTTTAGATTTAGACCCCTTGTTCTTTGAAGGTACTTCTTGACTGCCAAATGGACTTCAGCTGAAAGACTTGAGCTCCTGGCAGCCTCTCCAGGAGTACAGGTTGAGTACCCCTTATCTGAAACGCATGGACTTAGTAATTTTTCACATTGTGGAATATTTGCATTGTACTTACTGGTTGGACACAGCAAATCTAAAATTCTGAATTCTGAAATTCTCCAGTCAACATTTCCTTTGGGCATCATGACACTGTTCAAAAGGGATACTTTGTCGTCAGTGTTTTTGGATTTGGGATGCTCAACTGCACTCCTTAAACCTAATTTTAAGGAATACATGCTTGTCCAACCCGTGCCCTGAAACGGCTTTTAATGTGGCCCAACACAAATTCATAAGCTTCCTTATGCATGGATTTTTTTTTTCAGCTTATCAACTATCATGAGTGTGTGGCCCATGACCATTCTTCCAATGGGGCCCAGGGAAACCAAAAGGTCAGACATCCCTGCGTGACTACATCTCCACAACAGTATCTTCTGTCGTATGTAAACCTCATTCATGCTCAAACCCCAGAAATTCTCAGTACTCGTGATTGCAACTATTTAGCAGGGGGTTTTTTTGTTTTGAGATGGAGTCTTGCTCTTGTCGCCCAGGCTGGAGTGCAGTGGCGTGACCTCGGCTCACTGCACCCTCCACTGCCCATGTTCTAGCGATTCTCCGGCCTCAGCCTCCCAAGTAGCTGGGATTACAGATTCCCACCACCACACCCAGCTAGTTTTTGTAGTTTTAGTAGAGATGGGGTTTCACCATCTTACCCAGGCTGGTCTCCAGCTCCTGAGCTCAGGTGATCTGCCCGCCTTGGCCTCCCAAAGTGCTGAGATTGCAGGCGTGAGCCACTGTACCTGGCCAGTAGTTTCACATTTAATTGGTATTCCTCTTCAACTCCCACCTCCTATCTTCCTTAGTCTTTCTAACCAGAGTTTAATCGGTAGATTCCATTGATAACTCACTGATAGACTGTGGCAAGAGGCCATTTATTATGGGCCCTAAGCACCCCTGCACATTCTGTATGGGTATGCAAAAGATGTTAGACCCTTTTTTTTTTTTTTTTTTTTTTTTTTTTTTTTTTTTTTTTTTTTTTTTTTTTTGGCCAAGGACTTTTGCCAGGTTGTGTTTGCCAGGAGAAAACTTCAGGGATAAGGTAACTTTCCACCCCAGTCAAAAAGCAGGCTTGTACTGCTTATTGAAAATTGGCAAATTGCCTAAGCCCAGTGTACAGATACTTACTCCAGTCTACAGCATGAACAGTCATCCATCGTGGACCCTTTGTGGCACCCAAAGTTGAGACTTGGGAAGCATGAGGAACTGATTAAGAGCAACGGGACATGCTGACTCATGCTTTTGTCATGGATGATAAAATTCTTTGTTTCTGGGCCAGGAGTCTCATATCTTCTGCTAGCTTCTGTGAAATAGGAAGACACTAGCTTTTCGGGTCCTAGGTAGAATAAAATCCCATACCCTTCTCAGTTCCTAGAGACAGCTGCCTTTTCAGTATACTTCACCCCTTTTAGAGTTTATCTATTTAACTGACACCGCTTGACATCTGTCAAGTCAACATACTCCATGTTCTGCCTACCCCTTACTTTGTTCTACACACTCAACAAAACCACACACCTTTTTCACTCCAGTGTTCTACCGGCTTCACACTTGTATCCATAGAGCTGAACATGATGAAGATAGACGTTCAACTCCGCTTAAATTTATGACTAATCCTTTCTTAGTGCTGCACATGATGTGGCAATGTCCTGGTTTAACGTGTTCTTCCAGTCAACTTGCATCTCCTTGGTAGCTTTCCATTTTCACTCTAAGTTGATTTTAGGTATTTCTTTAAGAAACAAGAATTGGCACTTTGGGAGGCTGAGGTTGGTCAGGAGATCCAGACCATCCTGGCCAACATGGGCTGAAACCCCGTCTCGACTAAAAATAAAAAAATTAGTAGGGCATAGTGGCACATGCCTGTAGTCGCAGCTATTTGGGAGGCTGAGGCAGGAGAATCGCTTGAACCCAGGAGGTGGAGATTGCAGTGAGCTGAGATCTCACCACTGCACTAAAGCCTGGACAACGGCATGAGATTCCATCTCAGAGAATCAGAATCTTCCGCAAGTACCCACTGCCATATCCGCCGGCATCTATACCCCGATAAGACAAAACTCAAGGCTCTAAGGCACAGAAAGCGTCAACCTGAGTTAACTGCAGGGTAGGACAGCCAAACCCTCTAATACACTAAGCACTGGATGCTGTGGGTTGGGGACTGAAGACTGCCGATGGAGGAGACTAGAAGTAAGTTTTCTCTGGGAGGTGAAAGTCTGCCTTCTAGGATGTGAGGATGTGCAGGACATGGAGGGAAGCAGAATGGTACCCGGTTTACATGGATCGTAACATTCAGGTTTACACAAAACCATCATAAGGACCACCTCCCTTTTGTCATCTGAAAATTTTCCAATACTTTTAAGTGCTGGGATACGTGTGCAGAACGTGCGGGTTTGGTACAGAGGTATACATGTGCCCTGGTGGTTTGTTCCTATCAACCACTGATCTACATTAGGTATTGTTCCTGATGCTATCCCTCCCCAGCCCCCAACCCCCCACCCTACAGGCCCCAGTGTGTGATATTCCCCTCCGTGTGTTCTCACTGTCCAACTCCCACTTACGAGAACTTGTGGTGTTTGGTGTTCTGTTCTTGTGTTAGTTTGCTGACAATGATGGTTTCCAGCTTCATCCATGTCCCTGCAAAAAAACATGAACTCATCCTTTTTTATGGCTGTGTAGTATTCCATGGTGTATAATAAAGGTTTTCTTATCACTTTGGTTGAGTGTTAGATGCCAAAGATGTGGTCTTCCATCCTTCCTCCATGAACTAACCACCACTCCATCCTATCCATTTACATGGATTATGATAGTCTCCCTCTGGCCACAGCCTGTCTTTACGCCCCAGGATCATTCCTTCCTTTCTTACTTTTGGGCCAGTCCTTCCTTTCTCTGGCCCTAATTACCTCATCTTCAAAATGAGGGCAGAAATAATTTATAATAAAATTAGACCCAATTTTGGCTTTCACTTCTGCCTTGGTTAGCTCTGTGGCTGTGTAACCTATCTAAAATGTTCTCTACTCACCCCAAAGTATGAAAGAAACTATATCCTGAACGGGATATGTGAAACCAATGTCATGGACGGAAATTTCTAGAAAGAATAAGATATTAAGTTATAATTTTCTCTCCCCAGCCCAACACCAAGAGTCTTTCTTGCACTATTATTCAATAACCAGATGCTATCAAAAGCAGTCTATGGAATAGCTGGAGATCCATTTAGCATTTTGTAGCTTAAAACACCTTTGTAGAGGGTCTAAATCCTCACCAAAGCCCTGTAACGATAGCCTTACTTTACTGATTTAAAAGCAAAGACACTGAATGAATGCTTTACAGCAGATTAGAGATAGTAAGTAAAATAATTGCCCTATAAATCCAACTTTTCTAATACCTGACCCACTTTTTGTAAGACACCCGATGGGATCTTTCAATAAATTGAATGCTATAATCCTTCTATCTGTCCACGTTCTCACTATTAGACTTAGTAAAACCCAGAGTCCTTGAAATACTTCATTCTCTTCCTTTTTCTGTATTTTTGTTGCCCTTTGTAGATGAAGTGTGGGATACAAAGAGTGGGAGAGGTATGTGAACCAGTTTTTAAAATACTGGCGGCTTGGCGCGGTGGCTCATGCCTGTAATCCCAGCACTTTTGGAGGCCGTGGCAGGTGGATCCTGACTTGAGGTCAGGAGTTGGAGACCAGCCTGACCAACATGGAGAAACCCCATCTCTACTAAAAATACAAAATTAGCTGGGCGTGGTGGCGCATGCCTGTAATCCCAGCTACCCCAAAGGCTGAGGCAGGAAAAATACTTGAACCCAGAAGGCAGAGGTTGCAGTGAGCCGAGATCATGCCATTGCATTCTAGCCTGGGCAACAAGAGCAAAACTCCATCTCCAAAAAAAAAAATTGTGAAGGCAATAAAGATTAAAAATAAAAAGAAACAAAGGTTAACTACCTTAGTCTTCATCTCATGGTTTCATATTCTGTTACCAGCTATTAAAATTGGCTTTTAAAAATTTTTATTTTCCTCAGTCACCCAGGCTGGAATGTAGTGGCACCGTCTTGGCTCTCTGCAACCTGCGCCTCCCAGGCTCAAGGGATCCTCCCACTTGAACCTCTTGAGTAGCTAGGACTACAGGTGTATGCCACCATGAAATTTGTTTCAGTAGAGATGGGATTTTGCCATGTTGCCCAGACTGGTCTCGAACTCCTGAGCTCAACCAATCCTCCAGCCTTGGCCTCCCAAAGTGCGGAGATTACAGGCGTAAGCCACTGCAAACTGGCCAACCATGTTACTTCTAATATTCTGACAAGGTAAGGATGACCCCACGATTTCTCCATTATTTCTTTAAAAGTAACAGGCATGTCCGGGTGCGGTGGCTCACAACTGCAATCCCAGCACTTTGGGAGGCCAAAGCGGGCAGATCACGAGGTCAAGAGATCCAGACCATCCTGGCCAACATGGTGCAACCCTATCTCTACTAAAAATACAAAAATTAGCTGGGCATGGTGGCACATGCCTGTGATCCCAGCTACTTGGGAGGCTAAGGCAGGAGAATCGCCTGAATCTGGAAGGCAGAGGTTGCAGTGAGCCAAAATCACGCCACAGCACTCCAGCCTGGTGACAAAGTGAGACTCTGTCTTAAACATAAAAAAATAACAGGGATATCCTCTCTTTAGGGCTTGATCCACAAATCTTCAATTACAAAATTTCAATTTAATAATCAATACTCAAGTCAATCACATTTAGTCTACTCCCTAAATTTTTGCATTTAGGGATTTTTTTATTCTCCAATTTCTAAGTTTGTCCTAGAATTCAATTACATCAAACTATCTTAAAGCAACATTTTTAGAGTAGTCAGATTATTCCAAAGCCACTCTACACTCATGCCAATGTTATGTTGTAGGACTTGGGGAGTCAGATTATTCCAAAGCCACTCTACATTCATGCCAATGTTAGTCTGTAGGACTTGGGGAGTCTGGAAGGTTTCACTGGTGATTCAGGAAAAAGAGAAGAGATAGATGGGATTCCTGTGTATCTTGACTGCTGAACTTCTCTAGGCTCACTCCAAATTATCAAGCCCATGAACCAACACAGACTAATTAGCTTGTGACCAACTGTCTAACTTCAAGCCTGTGACTATGAGGAAGGTCATGGGATTATTCATGTCTCCAGCTTCACTCACCTTCCCTCCCACTCCTTCTCTTACTCACCCTGCTCTCTTTTGACACGCAACTTCCTCACTTACCCAGTACCTTGCAATCTTAAAAGCGTGGCTAGATGTGCCCAGGAGTAGTGTGTGGCTGGGGTGAGTCCAGGTTGGCAATATCTCAGGGTATAAGACACAGAGGTGGTGACGTACTGGAACAGCTCAGGAGATCCTTAGACTGAAGAAGAGACAGAGGTGGAATTCCAGGAACCATGGAGGGGCCTTGATGGAGAAAAGGATGCCCAGGGTGAAAGCACCAAGGGTGACACCTTCTTAGCTTGGCAGTAGTTACTTATACCCTTTAAGCCAATTTTGTCATTACAAGAAGGGTCTTACAGCATCAACCTCAGATTTTGCAAGAATTAAAATACCACATAAAATCTCCAGCCTGTGGTAAGCACCTGTCAATGTATTAATTAGGTGAATAATCTCCTTCAGTCCTGTCATTAAGATTCTTTACTTCTATCTTAGACTTTATAGCTCAATACCTCTCTTTTATGACTTAAAAAAATGTTTTTCAGACAATGTCTTGCTTTGTCACTCAGGCTACAGTGTAGTGTGATGGCGGCTCACTGCAGCCCCAACCTCCCAGGCTCAAGTGATCCGTCTTCCCCAGCCCCCGAGTAGCTGGGACCACAGGCATGAATCACCAGGCCAGGATACTTTTTTAAAAACAATTATAGAGGTAGGGTCTCGCTATGGTTCCCAAGCTCGTTTGTAACCCCTGGGCTCATGCAATCCTCCTAACTTGGCCTCCAAAGTGCTAGGATTACAGGTGTTAGCCACAGTGCCCGGCCAGCTCAGTGTCTGTTCCATCAGCTTTTCCTTCTCCCTATTTTCTACTGACCTCGACTTTTAGTGTGTGTGTGTGTGTGTGTGGGTGGGTGGGTGGGTGGGGGGAACTGTTAGGAGAAAAATGTTAATGTTCCTTCTGGGGATGGAAATGGACATCCGTGAACATGATGAAGGTAGCTAGGCAGGTCCACTCTGGTTCTTCGAACTGCTTTTGCATTTTATCACCTCTACCTCACCCAGATGGGGAGTCATTAATCATCACCATCTTACAGGTGACTAAATGACTTTCCAAATTTCCTTTTTCTTTCCCTTGCTATCTTTCCCCACTTTTTTGTTGTGGTAAAACATGCATAATTTGCCATTTTAACCCATTTTGAAGCGTACAGCCCTGCGGTATTAAGCACACTCACATTGTTGTACGACCATCACCACCACCATCCGTCTCCAGAACTTTTCCAGCCTGCAAAACAAACTCTGTACTTGTTAAATAACTCCCCATTTTCTCCTCCGTCCCCCGGCCTCGGGTAACCACCATTTTACTTTTTGCCTCTATGCATCTGACTACGGTAAGTACCTCATAGAAGTAGAATGCATGGTATTTGTTCTTTTGTGACTGGCTCATGTCATTTACCATAACGTCCTCAAGGCTCTTCCATGTTGTGTCATATATCAGAATTTCCCTCCTTTTTAAGACTATTTCATTTTATGTATATGCCACATTTTGTTTATCCATTTATCCATTGACGGACCTTCAGATAGGTGATTTTCTCAATCTTCACTCCTAAATCAGTGGCACAGAAATTCAGAAGTGAAATACCCCCATCCCTAGAATTTCCTTTTGACTCCCACTCCCCAGAGATGTTTATTCAAAGGGAGCGGCACGCTATCTTCAACCTATACTCTGTTCCAGTCATTCACCAGTACCAAACACTGTTTCAAGATTTTCCAGACAGTATGGAAATTTCCCAGAGAACTAAACATAGAGCTACTATTTTGTCCAGCAATCTCACTACTGAGTTCCACCCAAAGCAAGAGAAATCGTATTAAAAACATACCTGCATCCATGTGTTTAACTGAAGCACTATTCACAATAGCAGAGTCATGGAATCAGCATGGAATTCCAAAGTCATGGAAGCAACAGATGACTGGATAAAGAAAACATGATTTATATACAATGGAATCCTTTTCAGCCATAAAAAAAAAATCATGTCCTCTGCAGCAACATGGATGGAGCTGGAAGCCATGATCTTAAGTGAGATAACTCAGAACCGAAGTCAAATAATGCATGTTCTCACTTGTATGTTGGAGCTAAACACATACACATAAAGTGTGCAACAGCAGACACTGGAGGCTCAGGAGGGTGCGAAGGGAGGTGCAGGATGGGAAATTACCTAATAGGCACGCTAAAAGCCCAGATTTTACTACACAATACATACATGTAACAAAACTGCATTTGCACCCCTTAAATTTATACAAATAAGGCAAAATGGTGTTCCAATGTGTGGAAGTGTAACACTTTATTGAGGGATTAAGAAGTCATTGTGAGACAGGATAGAAATTTAAACATGAAGGTCTTCCAGTGGCTCGCCACAAGCATCATATAAAACGTGAATGGGGTGCCAGAAAACTCACAACTCAGAGTATCAATGATTTGTAGCTTCTCAGTGCAGAGTAATGTAAGTAAGGGTCCCAATCCCTGTCCTTGGCGGGTGTTCGAGTCAGAGCCAGGCTCCTCGCCATCAGATTTCTGCCCATGTGGTTGTGTCTGCTTCAGAGATAGTCTACGATTGTCAGTTTGGGATTTCTCTCTTCCTCAGCCATCAGAAGTGCCTGGGTTTCCTCACCAAAATCAGCTTTTTTCAGCCTGGTAAAATATTTTAAAAGGTTCTATTTTTAATTCACATACTTTTTCCCTTTCTGGAGCTCATCTTTCTCCATAATTCATCCCAGGACAAGCCTAGGAAACCGATGTTGCCTCCAAGAGGAAAGGCATACACATCAAATGCAGTGGTATGCTGATAAATGTTACCCAGGATCTCCAGAAAAAAAGTCCTAATTTATACCTCTGCCATTTTCTGTGGTGTAAATTCTCCAAGTCAATCACGGCCAATTTCGAGCTGCCCACTTGCTGTCACTAAACAGTTACAGAGAGGTGTACACACACAGCTGGCTCCCACCAGCTTGTAGGAGCTGGCTCCAACATGTTACTGGACAGAATAAACGTCGAGAATTGGTAACAGAAGGCATGAACTACACAGACATTTCTGTTTGCAAGAATAAGTCAAGGGAAGTTAGGGAGAAAGCCTGAAGCTATTTTTATTTTTTCAAAGGTAAAATATTAGTAGTTTCTATCATTCGAGTACCTGGGTCCTGACCCTCTGCTAAGGCTTTTACACACACACATCTCATTTAATTTTCACAACAGCTTTATGAGGTAGCATGACTGTCCCGGCTTGTGATGAAGACAATGAGAATAAGCAATGTTAAGGTCACAAAACCAGAAAGTGGTATCCTGGATACAAATTCCAGCAGTTTGTTTCTGGAGCGTCTCCCCCTCCGCCCTGATACATGACATCATTGCTTTGAATCAGAAGGAGTAAGTACCACCATGTCTTGGTCCTTCCTTTTGTGGGTAATATCTAGTCTCCATCTGGCATCTGTTTTTGTGCCACTCTCCCCCACTGTTGTGGTAAGCTATGTTCTTTAGTGCGGTTATGTATCTTAATACACATCTTTGTGAGACTCCCTATGGCTGGGACTGGAGGAAGATGAAAACGCATTTAGGTCTGTCATATTTATCACATTATCTGGTGTACATTTTCATAATTACCATGCCAAGTAATCACCCCTATTTTGTAGATAGGAGGCTGATAATCAGAGGACAAATGCCTTGCTCAAGGTTACAGGGCCAAACACGGCAAGGCCAGAGGACAGACAGTCCTCCGTGACTCAGAACAGACAATTCGAGTCCTTCCCCTTAACCGTGTGTCTGCTTTGGTAGTCTTTCACAATCATTAAAATGAGAAAGAAATGAGGCCGGGCACTCCGCCTTTCCAGGTGGAGATCTGTAAGGATGGACTTAAAGAAGACACGCGTGTATCTTCACAAAAGGGGAAATCAGTGAATTCTTCAGTGTTCGAGTTTTAACAGTTTTAACCCATCGTCTTTCTCTTTTCTAGAAATGAACAGCCTAATAACTGCCTATGAGTGCCTGGATCTCATATTGGTTTGAAAACAGTAGGGGAAAATGAATGAGAAAAATAAACATAAAGGATTTTATAGTTATCTAGTAAAATAATGTTTGTGGGATTATATGTAATTATATAAGTTAAATTATATAAGTTTATAAATGTTTTACTTACAAATATACATGTAACTTGTATTTATAAATTATATTTAAACTATATTTATATACAACCTGTTTTATAATAGTAACAAGTGATATAGGAGGTAAAAAGAAATTATTTAGGCAGATAGTGAGGGCAAGAGAGTCCTCAGCAGACCTTCCCTTCTAACAAAAAGCAGCCCAAGAAATCACTTCTTTTCTAATAAAGAGCCTCCTGAAAAATCGAGCTGCAAACATAAATGAGGAAGCTGGAAGATTGCGTGGGGGAATGCCAGCAGCTGCGCCAGTGCAAAGGGTTACTTGGGGGTCAGGCAGATGTCCACCATGAAAGCTCCATATTCCCCTTTTCGTTAGCATGTGTACAGTAAAAAAGAAACGGGCAACATGGCGCAGCTCAGGCAGAGACCGCACCTGCTTAGTAAAGACTGGGGTGGGGGCTGCCAGACATGTGCACCCTATGCTAACAGCGCACCTGGTCATAATAGTTTTTTTTTTGGCCACTGGATGGTCAAAAAATATTCCTTTTTTTTTTTTTTTTGAGACGGAGTTTCACTCTTGTTGCCTAGGCTGGAGTACAGTGGCACGATCTCGGCTCACCGCAACCTCCGCCTCCTGGGTTCAAGCAATTCTCCTGCCTCAGCCTCCCGAGTAGCTGGGACTGCAGGCACCTGCCACCAGGCCCAGCTAATTTTTGTATTTTTAGTAGAAACGGGGTTTCACCATGTTGACCAGGACGGTCTCGATCTCTTGACCTCGTGATCCACCCGCCTTGGCCTCCCAAAGTGCTGGGATTACAGGCGTTAGCCACCGTGCCCGGCCAGTCATAACAGTTTTTCATGCCCTATGTAGATTAAACACCACCTCTCCACCGGCTCCTCTATAAAACGCCCTGCATTTCACCATGGATCCGGCAATCCATCTTTACAAGACCACTCTCTGCAGCAGAGAGCTATTCTCTTTCTTTTGCCTATTAAACTTCTGCTCTTAACCTCACCCTGTGTGTGTCAGTATCCTTGATTTCCATGGCAGTGTTGTTACCCCAGACAATGAGGCTGCTTCGCAAGCACTTCCATTTGTTGGGCACTCACTATTCACCACTTACTGTGGTAATTAAGAGTTTTATACTCACCCTGCTTGGTTCTTACTCATGCAACAACCAGGAGTTGATGATGACCAGGAACATCAGTTGCCGTTTAAATGCAATGTGATTACCCTGCAGGTCCCCACCAATCCCTTCTTAGCCCCCAGCACTCTCCCCATAGAGAACAACAGACCCCACTCACCCGAGCACCCTCAGGGCACACGCTGGGTGTCTCAGGGCCTCACAGAGCACAACCACCCCTCCGTGGTCTAAGGCGTTCAAGGTCAGGTTTAGCTGCTGCAGGGTCTTACTGCTGGTGAGAACAGATGCGAGATCCTTACAGCAGGCGCTTGTTAACGCACAGTCTTCCAACCTGCAATAAAAAGATACACGGTGAGAAGTGGCCCCAGCCTCAGGGTGGAGGCAGGATGGGATGTGAGCTAGCTGTCTAGCTGAGGCACGCCCCACTGCCTCAAGTGCAGTCTCTCACAGTCCACTGTTTATGACATCAGATCATGCCTCTGGTGGGTGGAAAAAGTGGCTGTGACTGTCCATTCTTCTCTGTATCCCTGCCCACAGCAATGTGACTTTGCAGCTCATTCCACTAAGAGAGTCTATTTCTCCTGAGTCTCAGTTGGCTTCACACCTTGCTTTGGATAAGCTAGTACAATGGAAGCAAGGTTAGGAGAGTTCTGAGCCACCTTGTTGGATGCTTTATTCTTCAGAGATGGGGTCTCTCTCCATCATCCCCACTGGAGTGGCACGATCATGGCTCACTGCAGTCTTAAGCTCCTGGGCTCTAGCAATTTTGCTGTCTCAGCCTCCTGAGTAGCTGAGGCTACAGACACACACCACGCCCAGCTAATTTTTGTGGAGATAGGGTTTCAGCATGTTGCCCAGACTGGTCTTGAACTCCTAGGCTCAAGCTATTGGCCCACCTGAGCCTCCTATGGTTCTGGGATTACAGGAATAAGCCACCACACCCAGTGGTCTTGGATTCTTTCTATACTTCATCTCTTGAACTCCTGAGATGCTACTAGGGGGTCAATTCTGTCCCTGCCAAAATTTATAGGTTGAAGTCCTAACCCCCAGTACTTCAAAATGTGGTATTTGAATACAGGGTCTTTATAGAGGCAACTAAGCTCAAATGTCAACATTGTGGAGGTGCTAATCATATGACTAGTATCCTTATACGAGGAAATTTGGACAGACAAACACACATAGACGAAGAGAACATGAAGACACAGGGAGAAGACAGCCATCGACAAGACAAGGAGAAGGGCCTGGAGCAGATTCTCCCTCAGGGCTCTCAGAAGGGACCAACCCTGCTGACACCTTGATGTCAGACTTCCAGCCTCCAGAGCTGCAAAACGATGCATCTGTTGTCTAAGCCACCCAGTCCGTGGTACTTTTTAAACCCTGGAAAACTGATACAGAGACCACGTTTTTGAGCTCAGGCGAACCCGTCAGGTAAGGAGGCGCGGCCCACTCACACCTGTCACCCCCAAGGGGACAGCCAGCCCAGCCCGCCAACCTCCACATCATACGGCGAGGCCAACCCAGCCCAGCCAACGCCTCAGTTAACTGCAGCTTCCTAAGCACACCTGGTCGAGGTCAGTGACGCCCACCCAGACAAGTAGCGCCACCAGCAATCTAAGTGCCCGCTGCCTTAAGCCCTGAAGTCTTACGCTGGTTCATTATGCAACCAGAGCTAGCTGCTATGTTGTCCTGCTGGAGTTTTCATCTTTCTCTTTGTTCCCATCAATCCTCCATCTCTGCCACTCATGAAAACGTGACTAGGAACTTGGCGATACCCACCCAAGAACCTCTACGCGGCAATCCGGATGCGTCAGAGCCCCACACAGCAGCTTCACGCCTACATCTCCTATTGCATTGCACCCAATTTCCAGATTCTTCAGGTTCTGATTGCTGATGAGAACCGAGGCGAGGTCTTCACAGCCAGCAGCAGTGATAAAACATTTTACCAAACTGCAAGAGAGGAGTCAGGGTACCATACTTAAAGGCTGTTACGTCTTGGTCTGATATCAGGAAAAGAAAAATGCCAAAGCACAGCAGCCTTCGTCATTCACGTGGATAGGTACTATCAGTCCTCCGTATCCACACGTTCAACTAGCTGCAGACTGAAATTATTCCAGAATGGAAACCATAACACGTAACAATACGACAATAGAAAATAATACAAATGAAAAAAACCAATAGGGTATAACAACTTTTCACACGACGCTTATATTGTATCAGGTATCACAGTAACCTGGAGATGACTCACAGTATCATGGGAGGATGCATGTAGATTAGATGCAAACACTATGGGCCAGGCCTGGTGGCTCACACCAGTAATCCCAGCACTTTGGGAGGCTGAGGCAGGCAGATCACCTAAGGTCAGGAGTTTGAGACCAGCCTGGCCAACATGGTGAAACCCCATCTCTACTAAAGAATCAGCCAGGCATGGTGGTGCACACCTGTAGTCCCAGCTACTCGGGAGGCTGAGGCACGAGAATCACTCGAACTCAGGAGGCGGAGGTCACAGTGAACCAAGATCATGCCGCTGCAATCTAGCCTGGGCGACAAGGTAAGACTCTGTCTCAAAAAACAACAAAAACACTATGCCATTTAACATGAGGAACGTGAGCATCTGCAGATTTTGGAATCCTCAGGGGGATTCTGTGGCCAACTTCCACAGATATGAAGCGACAACTGGAATCGTCTCGGCATCGTTCGTTGAAGGTCCGTCCTCTCTCTGCACTGGCGATACGCCATTCTATGACGCAACCTCTGCACACACGGGGATCAGTCTGTTTCTGAGATCTCCTCTTTTCTACTAATTTGTGTACTCACTTTAATTTACCCCTTCATACTCTGTTATGGACTTTGTATATTATTTCCATTAAATCTTCAAGACAGTATTATTTTATATACAATCCACATTTTGTTTAGATTTTTTCCAGAGATTTCCCACTTTCTTTGCTCTACATGTCTTCCATCCGGAATAATTCACTTCTGTCTAAGGAACAGTCTTCAGAATTACTTTTAGGAAGGATCTGGTGATAAGAAACTTTGTTTTTATTTATTTGCAAATGTGTTTTTATCCTCATTCTTGATAGTTTTTGGTGGCTATAAAATTCTAGGTTGACAATCCACCCTCCCCTCTCCTCACCACACTCAGTATCTCACTGTACAGCCCTCTGGTTTCCACTGTTACTCTTCACCCACATCTGTCTGTCCTTTCCTGTAGATATCATCATTTCCCACAGCTCCCAGACTCCTGTTAAATGTTTACAGATCAACATCTTTATATCTGGTGTTCTGCAGTTTCTCTGCTATTTATCCTGTTAAGAACTTATTTGGATGCTTAAATCTGAATTGGAATCTTTCATCAGTTACAGAAAAATTTTAGCCTTCTTAAAATATTTTATCTTTCTGCGATTCCAGTAAGTGTATTAGAACTTCTTAATCTATCATAGAAGTCTCATAAACTCTTCTACAGTTTACATATTTTTGGGTTTTCATGCTGCTTTCTAGGTAATTATAACCTATCTTCTATTTTACTAATTTTTTCTTTTATTTTGTCTAATCTATTGACCCCATATATTCAGTTATTAACATTATATTTATAATTTCTAGATGCTTTATTATTTGCTTATTTAATCTTATGGCTTCCTTTTCCCTAAAATTCAAACTTGTTATTTTTCTGTAAACACAATAAGTATGTTTGCTTTATAGATAATTAAATCAAGTTTGGTAGGTGTTTGTGTTTTGACTTATTTTTGTTCAGTGTGCTTTATTTCCTTGTGGTTTGGGTTATTTTAACTGTGTAGTATTTACGGACATTAAAAATCCTTAAAGTTATTAAGCCAAGGTCAAGAACCATGTCATCTTACTACCTACCTCCAGAGACTATGTCTTCTTGTTTCTTTCAGATGTCTGTTCGGTCCTAGTTTAAAGTTATGTTGTGTTTCTTTTAAATATGTCTTAAGGATTTTTGGAGAGTCTTAAGTGCTATCTACTTAGCCTGCTACTTAAGAATCTTTCTGTTTAGCTTCGGGATGCTTTAAATCTTTTAAAAATATTGTATCTGATATTTTCAGTGTTTTTCAGTTTCAAAGATTGGCCCAGATAGCCTAACCCACCACTGTTAGAGAAAGAATGCATCTGGTGTTTTTGTTACATTATTTAACGTACTCTTCAAGTGAGGAATACAAAATTCTCAACTCTGAATTCCTAATGCATTAGGTAAAATCACACTGCCAAATTTCACAAGTCTCTGGATTTTTCAGGGAAAGAGCATAATGAAGTGTCATCCTAACCGGTCACTCCAACACACTGCCGCTGCCGCTACAGGGGTTACCCAAATACTTCTCTGTTTGATGACATGAGATTAAGTCTTTTCACTGTCTCCTTTCCTGCTTACCTCATGCTACCCTTGATTCCCTTCTAAAGCATTCTCTATGTTATCCATGTGAATTCTCACGTGTTATTTCCGGATCTCCCACCTTCCTGTTTTACCCTTCTACCTGGAATTCTGGCTTTATTTTTCTCCCTGATGAAATGTATTCATCAGGTGCAAATGAAATGTTGTAGAACACATATCAAATGTCATCTTAGCCATAAAATTGCCCCTCAGGTCCCAGACCTAATTCTGGCTCTCTTACTCCTCTACCTACACTCCACTGGAGAACTATTTGCAACACATTAAAGGTGAAGACTTGTTTACATGAACATCTACAAGAAACTGAGGCAAGTATTTTTTAACCTTCACGTTCCCAGGCACAGACACTATGGCCTTCCTCAGCTCCAGGTGCCTCTTCTCAGCAATGCAAACCCTTGAAAAGATGGCAAAAGGCCTACCACAGGGAATAGAGGTGGCACTCTGGGTGTTTCAAGGC
Organism: Plecturocebus donacophilus; assembly: GCA_004027715.1. Lineage (NCBI taxonomy): Eukaryota > Metazoa > Chordata > Mammalia > Primates > Pitheciidae > Plecturocebus > Plecturocebus donacophilus. The sequence goes on from PVKP010006466.1 coordinate 24,217, forward strand.
CTTGCAGAGCGTTTTCAGACCTTCATCCTTTAGGACATTAGCGCCGAGGTCCACATGGCGCAGGCTGCTGTTACGCAGAAGCATTTCGGAGACGTATTCCCAGCACTGCTCACTGAGGCAACAGTAAGCCAACCTATGGGGATGAAAACACGAGAAGAGAAGGAGGAGAGGGAAAAGGGAAGTGTCATCTCAGGGAACTTTGCGTCACCCCACACTGAGGGCAGTATTTCTATCATCTTACAAACTCCCCAACTGAGATGAAGTTCTGGCTTATCTGAACACACCTCCTCTCATTTTTTTTTTTTCCTGAGGCACAGTTTCGCTCTCATTGCCCAGGCTAGAGTGCAATGGCACAATCCTGGCTCACTGCAACCTCCACCGCCCGGGTTCAACCGATTCTCCTGCCTCAGCCTCCAGAGTAGCTGGGACTACAGGTGCACACCACCACGCCCGACTAGTTTCTGTGTTTGTAGTAGAGACGGGGTTTCACCATGTTGGCCAGGCTGGTCTCGAACTCCTGACATCAGGTGATCCACCTTCTTTGGCCTCCCAGAGTGCTGGGATTTCAGAGGTGAGCCGCTGCGTCCGGCCCTCTCATTTCTTCTTAGTTGCATGATAGAAGAATTATAAAATAAGAGTAACACAGAAGGAAAAAGTATTGTGTAATACAGCATAGCTAATCCTCTAACAGGGCTTAATTTTTGGTTCTAGTTCTTCATCTGACGCTGTCCTTGTACAAGGCATGTGCCTTCTGAGACTGTTCCTTCATGGACTGGTAAAGCACACTGATCACCTCATGTGGAGAATCCCCAAGTTCTTCAATTTCATTATTCTTTAAAATCATAATAGGTTCAAACTTTTTTTTTTTTTTTTTTGGAGTCAGGGTCTGGATCTATCACCTAGGCTGGAGTTCAGTGACATGATCACAGCTCATTGCAACCTCCACCTCTTTTGGGTTCAATGGATCCTCCCACCTCAGTCTCCTGAGTAGCTGCGATTACAGGTGCATGCCACCACACCAAGCTCATCTTTGTATTTTTTTTTTTTGGTAGAGATGGTTTCAACATGTTGCCCAGGCTGGTCTTAAACTCCTGGGCTCAAATGATTCACCTGCCTTGGCCTCCCAAAGTGTTGGGAATATAGGCATAAGCCTCCATACCTGGTCAATTTATGACTTTTTTAAAAAAAACATGCATGTTTGCTTTGAAAAAAGTATGGGGTAGAGGAAAATAAAACAAAACAGGGTGCAAGCTAGAGATGAGGGAACCACTTATGGCCTACAAATATGTACATTTTCTGGCACTTTTACGTTTAACAAAAATCAGTTGGCGACATGGGACCATGAGTAAAAATTTTACATAAAATCTGGATTTGAACCTCTGTTGAAACTGGGGTATCTGGCAATACTGAGCCGCCATTTGAAATCCAGCAGGCTAGGAGAGAAACGGCACCTGCTTCCTGTGGACGACACGAGATCTGCATTCCCACACAGGCCTCACCTAGCTGGCCTCTCTCACAGATCTCAGTTTTCCGGCACATCCAGACATTTGTGAGGTTTTTTCGTCACCCAGGCTAGAGTGCGGTGGCACGATCTCGGCTCACTGCAACCTCTGCCTCCCGGGTTCAAGTGATTCTCCTGCCTCGGCCTCCATCGAGAGTAGCTGCAATTACAGGCATGCACCTCCATGCCCGGCTAATTTTTCTATTTTGTATTTTTAGTAGACCCGGGGCACCAACTCAGAAGTCTACCAACTTCCATCTGGCTTCTCCCTTCCTGAACGCATTCCGGAAATCTCTCTTCAGATTGTAAGCTGGGAGAATTATAGGACTCACCTGTGTGTCCCTTATCTCCCAGGAATCACGGTCCTTCGGTGCCTGATGTTCAAGGTCTTACACGGTGACGTTACTTACTTGGTTGTTTTGGTTGTTTTAGGTGGGAGGTTAAGTCCTGTCCCTGTCCCTCTATTTTAGCTTGAGGTGTAAATCCTCTCATTTTCCTGACATTTTCAGAATACTCTTCCTTTCACATTGTCCACGTTTCCAAAGGCCCAAAAGTATCAAGAAGGAACAGTCTCTCTCCTACCCTGTACCTCCCAGCTTCCCAGTTCTAGTTCTCACAGGCCACCTATAATTCTATTTCTTCCAGTGATATTTGTGATTAAAAAATAGACACAAAGGCATATATATTCTCCTGTCCTCCCCGCTTTTTAAGAAATATTGCATAAACTGAAGCTATTAGAATTCCAGTAACAGGTAAATAGACTGACCCTTAACACTTACTCATCTGTCTTCGGTGTTTTATGTACACTAACACTGGCTGGAACAGTCACCTCTCATCCTATTACTGCAAGAGCAGCACATGTAGTATTAAACGAGCTCAAGACGCTCACAGACATTTTGCTCTATACCGTTTCCAGTACCCACCAAGTCCCGTCTATGTGCTGGAGATAAACGTTACCAACACGGGAAGTACCGTGTGTGCTGCAGGTGCATTCATCCAACCTAACATCTTTGAAACACAGTCTGTGTTCCGTAGAGACAGCCTCACTTGAGAGCCGTGAGACCTCTAAGACAGGATGTTCCCCCTTCAAAGTTAAATATTTTGCTCAAGAAGACAGTGCGTACATGATAAATTCTGGACTAGAACTCAAGATTTTTCTGATTCTTAAGCAGGAGCTTTTTTTTTTTTTTTGGGAGATGGAGTTTCGCTCGTCACCCAGGCTGGAGTGCAGTGTTGTGATCTCGGCTCACTGCAACCTCCGCCTCCTGGGTTCAAGCGACTCTCCTGCCTCAGCCTCCCGAGTAGCTGGGATTACAGGCATGCATCACCACACCCGGCTAATTTTTGTATTTTTAGTAGAGACAGGGTTTCACCATGTTGGCCAGGCTGGTCTTGAACTCCTGACCTTGTGGTCTGCCCGCCTCTGCCTCCCAAAGTGCTGGGATTACAGGCGTGAGCCACCGCACTCAGCCAAAGGTGAGCTTTAAACCTCTGCTACGTGGCCTCCATCAATGAGCAGATCGTAGTCAATAGGTCAAAGCCTGAAGTGCCACCATGGCCCTCCCAACACCCACTCACATCAGGTATGTCAGGACCGTGTCCGGGCGACACAGGGCTTCACACAGATGCCGCACGCCCTCATCTATGTGGTTGCAGGATACGTTCAGATACTTGAGCTTCTTGTTCTTGGACAGAACGAAGGCAAAGACTTCACAGTCCACTGGGGAGAGTTCGCAATTGACCAGCCTGTAGGAAGGGAACACGTCACATTCTGTTGGCTTCGGGTTCCCAGCCCCGCTCCTCTAGCTGATCCTAGCGGAGTCGGGAAGCCCGGGCTTGCCGTCCTTGAGAAACTCAGTCCTCCCAACTCCGTTACTGATCCCCATCCACCCGGTCTCCGGGGTACGGTGACAGACCACCTGAGACTCACAGTGTCAGTCACATCCATGCTTGGCTCAGCCACCCCCAGCAACTTACCTCACCACACTTAGAGAAACCCCAAAACATACACCACCATCCACAAGGCTCCTACCTGTTTCTAAGTCCCCGTGCCCCAGACACCCTGGTTCTGTTCAGTTGCTGGATGACACCAGGTTTCACTCGTAAGGTATTATTCATGTTCGATCCTCCCCAAACTCATCTCCCCCAGCTCCTTTACCGAACTTGGGGTATTCTGCATGTGTGTGTCCTAAGTAGAATGCTCTTTTTCAGGCTTGTGGTTAGACACATCCTTATCATTCGGGTCTTCGCTCAAGTAACATCTCCCCAAAGAACATGGAAGAAGCCTTGAACCCGAGGCTAATAGGGCTCCTTTTTTAGTGGCTTGAGTTGACTTGTGTGGCCAGTAGTTGTCGTTTTGTGTTACCTCAGCCACTCTCGATACTTACTCTCTGGCTGCCACAAAAAAAAAATAACAAAATATACGCCAAGTGTGGTGCCTCATGACTGTAATCCCAGCACTTTGGGAGGCCGAGGCGGGCAGATCACAAGGTCAGGAGTTCAAGACCATCCTGGCCAACATGATGAAACCCTGTCTCTACTAAAAATACAAAAATTAGCCAGACATGGTGGCACACATCTGTAGTCCCGGCTACTCAGGAGGCTGAGGCAGGAGAATCGCTTGAACCCGGGAGGCGGAGGTTGTACTTAGCCAACATCACGCCACTGCACTCCAGCTGGGCAACAGAGTAAGACTCAGTCTCAATACATAAACAAACAGAGAGAGAGGAGAGAGAGCGAAAGGGAGAAGACCGCGCGAAAGTGAGGAGAGAGAGAAAGCGAGGAGAAGGAGAGAAAGCCAGGAGAGGGAGAAAGCCAGGGGAGGGAGAGAGAAAGCCAGGAGAGGGAGA
>PVKP010006466.1:28666-83012 GCA_004027715.1 Plecturocebus donacophilus
GGAGGGAGAGAGAAAGCCAGGAGAGGGAGAGAGAAAGCCAGGAGAGGGAGAGAGGAGAGAGAGAGAGAAAGAGAAAGAAAAAGAAAGAGAAAGATTAAAATTCATTAATCTTAATGAATTTTGGTTAGACAAATGGTTTCATAGTGATTACACCAAAAGCACAAGAGAAAAAGGAAAAAATGAAAGTGCACCTCATCAGATAAAAACTTTTGTGCTTAAAGGACACCATTAAGGAAGTGAAAAGACAACTCACAGAAAATATTCACAAAGTATGTCTTGTATATTACTTGTCATCAGAAAATAGGAAACTCTTGCAACTCAACAAAAAGGCAAACAACCCAATTAAAAATGTGCAAGGTGTTGCCAACATATATATGAAAACCACTCATTAATCATTAGAAAAGTGCAGATCAAAAGCACAATGAGATACCATCTCACACAAGTCAGAATGGCCATTATTAAAAAGTCAACAAATAACACATGCTGGTGAGGTTACAAAGAAAAGTGTACACTTATACATTTTTGTTGAAGTGTAAATTAGTTCAGCCATTATGAAAAGCAGTTTGGCAATTTCTGAAAGAACTTCAAAACACAGCTCCCATCAACCCCGCAATCCCATTATTGGGTATATACCCAAAGGAGTAGGAATCATTATACTCTATAAAGACACATGGATGCTCATCACAGCACTATTCACCTAAATACCCACCAACAGTGGACTGGATAAAGAACATGTGGTACATATGCACCATGGAATAGTACACAGCCATAAAAAATAATAAGATAAAACCCTTTGTAGTAACATGGGTGGAACTGGAGGCCACTATCCTTAGCAAACTAACACAAGAACAGAAATCCCAATATCACATGTTCTCACTTTCAAGTGGGAGCTAAAGACTGAGAACATTATAGACATGAAGAAGGAAACAACAGACACCAGAGCCTCCCTGACAGTAGAGGGTGGGAAGAAGATGCAGAAGAAAAAACTGCTATGCTTATTAACGGGTGATGAAATAATTTGTACAGCAAACCCCCATAATGTGCAATTCACCTAGGTAATAAACTTGTATATGTATCTCTGAATGTAAAATAGAAGTTTTTTAAAAATGCGCAAAGGATTTGAATATATATTTCTCCAAAGAAGATATACAAATGATCAAAAAGCACAGGAAAAGATACTCAACCATCATCAATCATTCAGAAAAAGCCCATCAAAACCACAGTGAGATGCTCCTTCACACCCACTAGGATGGCTGTAATAAAAAATAAATATTGGCAAAGACATGGAGAAACTGGAACTCTCATCCATTGCTGGTGAGAATACAAAACTGTGCAGTCCTGAGGAAAATAACTTGGTGGGTTCTCCAGAAGTTAAATATGGAATTACTATATGACCCAGCAACTCTACTTCTGGTTATAAAAGCCCAAATGAATTGAAAGCAGGTGTTTAAACTTGATTGTTCATAAAGCACTATTCAAAATAGCTAAAAGGTAGAAACAACCCAAATGTTCATCACCAGATGACCAGAACAAAATGGGGAATATCTATACAATGGGATCTTATTTAGCCAAGAAAAGGAGTAACGTACTGATACACGGTACAATTTGGATACACCTTGAAAACATTTTGGTAAGGTAAAGTAGGCCATTCACAAAGACCAAATGTGATTCAGCTTACAGGAGATGCCCAGGGTAGGAAAATCCAGTAAGACTGAAAGTGTATTAGTAATTCCCAGGGACCAGAGAGCTAAGGCAGCAGGAGCGAACACTAGCGGGCATGGGGCTTCTTTCCGAGGTAATGAAAACATTCTAAAATTACATAGTCATGATGGTTGCACATCCTCATGAATATATATGACGATCACTAAACTGTATATTTTAAAGTATGCAATTATACTTTAAAAGTGTATTTTAAAGCATGTAAACCACATACTTTAAAAGTATATGTTTTGTGGTATGTAGATATCGCAATAAAGTTGTTATTTCAAAAAGGGCTTGGGTCTTTTTGTGTTTGGTTGATGAGAGCTCAGAAATATGGCCGACGAAGACTAGTAGAGAGAAGTATTTGAATGTGTGGGTTCCAAAGAAGATAAATAGAGGGTAATAGAGGAAACCCTATTTAATTGCAAAAAAAAAAAAAATACTTGAAGTAAAACATACATACTGGAAAGTACACACAATGGTTAAGTGCCAGCCAATGAACTGTCATGAATTCAAGGCACCTGAGTTACCAGTATCCAGGTTAAGAAACAGCAGGTTCATCGTCTCCTGCACCCCTTTCCGCTGTCTGGCATGGTTCGGCTGTGTTCCACCCAACCCTCATGTCGAACAGCAGTCCTGGTGTTGAAGGAGGGGCCTGGGGGAGGTGACTGAATCACAGGGGTGGTTTCTCATGGTTCAGCCCCATCCTCCAGTGCTGTTCCTACGACAGAGTTCTCATGCGATCTGGCTGTTTGCAAGTGTGGAGCGCCTCCCCTTCTCTCTCTTCTTCCTGATCCCCCATGTATAACGTGTCTGCCTTCCCTTTACCTTCTGCCATGATTGTAAGCTCCCTGAGGCCTCCCCACAAGCAGAAGTCTGTCCGTTCTGCAGAACCACACTATAAAGACATACCTGAGACTGGGTCATTGATGAAGAAGAGAGGTTTAATAGCATACGTGAGAACGGAGCAACACACTGCCCGCATCTCCGACACCAGAGCTTGCCCATCTTTGAAATTTATGTGAATAAAGCCGTAGGATGCACTCTGGAGTCTGGCTCATTGCCATTAACAACGTCTAGGATTCATCCAAGTTTTTCCATATGGCTGAGAGTATTCATTCTCATGGAACAGGACCATGTAACCACAGGTTTCTTATCCAACTTACTGTCAGTGGGCATTTCCAGTTCTCAGAGGTTAGGATCACCTGCTGTGAATGCTTTAGTGCCTGTCTCTTAGCAAACTCAGGTCCCTCTGTCAAATATGCACCTCCAGGTGCAAGTTCTGGGTTACACAATCTGCCAGAATCCATGAAAGCTGAACACACACACACACACACACACACACACACACACACACACACACACACAGTTTTCCAAAATGGCTGCAACAATTGAGAAACTTTAACTTCCCTATTCAAGTTCTCAGGAGACCAAGTTTGTGTATAAATCACAGAAGGAAAAAGTGGATGTATTAAAAATGCGCAGCCCCTTCTGCCCCCAGCCTCTCACCCTGCCCCCCACCCGCCAAAGAAATACAGAGTGTCCTCCGAAATCCAATGAGTGGTCTCAATAAACATGGAGACTTACGCTAGCTCTTCTATGTTGCCGGCTGGGGAGTTCAAGGCGTCACAGAGGGACCTGACGTCATCACGAGAGAGTTTGGTGAGGGTGAGGCTCAGGTATTTCAAACCTGGCTGATGAAAGAGCACTTCAAAGAGGTGACTACTCTGACCAGAAAAGGAAACATTATTTATCCTGCAAAAACAAAAGTTTGGATGAGTTTCATGTAACAAGAGCACAGCCTCAACACCTGTGTTTGTCTCTTAACATCCCCATAAAAAACCCATCCTCCGATTTCACATCGGGGCTCACTGGTTCTCAACTTGTATGATTCTGCCCCTACAAGGGACCGCTGGCAGTGTCTGGAAGCTATTTTGGGTATGTGGACAAGGGGAAGCTACCAGCATCTAGAGGGTGGAGACCAGGGATGCATCTTAACATCCTACAATGCACGAACGGCCCCTGTGATGAAGAATCATCCACAACGAGATGTCTGAAAGTGCTGAGGCTGGGGAGTCACTCTGGTGTTCATTCTTTGTGTAGTTAGCCTTGACTGGAAGCTAGAGGTGAGATGAACGTGTTATCTCCGTGACATACTCGAGTCAAGGCCGATCCTCGACTCACCCGAGCTTCTGAAGGCGACACCTGGCGTGCCTCAGCTGGTTACACCAGGTCACAAAGGCCGGCTCGCTGAGGATGCTGTCCTGCACCTGGACCTCTCGGAGGTACCCGTTGGTGGTGAACACAGAGCAGATGTGACGCCAGCAGACGAGACTGTAATCCGACCTGCGGGCAAGAAGGATGAGCTCTCTACGGGCATGCTGTCAACACAAGCCGTTCGCGACACATACAGGTACCACCTTGTCTTCTCGAACAGAAGACGTCTGAGGCAGAGCCCCCTTTAGTCAGAAAGAATGGGACCCTTCAGCTAAGCTCACCCCATGTTGGCAGTTCTCAACCTGCAGTGACATTTCCCCCCCAGGGGACATTTGGGGATGTCTAGAGGTCTTTTTGGATGTCATAGCTTGCGGGAGAGGTGCTTCTGTTATCTAGTGAGTAGAGGCCAGGGATGCTTCTCAACATCCTACAATGCACAGGAGAGCAGGCCCAAAACACCAGTGCCAAGCCTGAGAAACCCTGACTGACATCCAGACAGTTTTTTTTTTTTTGTTTTTTGTTTTTTTGAGACAATCTTGCTCTTGTTACCCAGGCTGGAGTGCAATAGTACCATCTTGGCTCACTGCAACCTTCGCCGCCAGGGTTCAAGTGATTCTCCTGCCTCAGCCTCCCTAGTAGCTGGGACTACAGGCGTGTGCTACCACATTTGGCTAATTTTTATATTGTTAGTAGAGGCAGAGTTTTTCCATGTTGGCCAGGCTGGTCGTGAACTCCTGACCTAAGGTGATCCACCCACCTCGGCCTCCCAACGTGCTGGGTTACAGGCGTGAGCCACTGCACCGGGGCTGTATGATTTTTTTTTTTTTACAGTAAGTTTTCAAAGGTGATTTGCAGCTGAGAGGTCAAGACACAGTGAGTGTGGTGCTATGAGAATGATATCCATTGTAAGCACTGATCAGCTAATACTGAGAAAGTAGGAAACACTTCACACAGGACCTCATATTCACTCCTCACAACGCGACTGTGACTAATTTTCCCACTTCTGTAATGGGGCAACTCCAGCCACGAAAGAGTAAGGCTCCCAGAGGGTTGGGCCAGGATGTGGGCTGAGGTTTTCCTGATAGAAAAAGTGAGTTTCTAACCATGATCCTATACTCAACACTCCATCAGCAAAACCCACTTGGGAATACAGATTCTGCAAAGAGATCAAATGCCATTAGATGTACTCACACAGAGCTGTGTGTATCCTCTTTCTTAAAGACATTCTGGATGGACAAAGAAAGCTTCCTCAAGCTGTAGCAATATTTCAAGCAGTAGGCAGAGACCACCAAGTCTGAGCTGTCAACAATACGGAAGCTACCTTCCTGCAGGAGGTTCACCACCTGCCTCATAAAGGCAGGCTCCTGCATCTCAAAGAGACAGTAAAATATCACCAAGGCATCCACCTGACCCTGCAGGTCCCCACGCTCCCCTAAGCTCTTCAGGCACTGCCGAAATTGCTGCTTTATCTCTTGGGACAGTTGGAAGCCAAAAAACGCATTCAGTTTTTCTTGTTCCTTTTCATTTAAAAGACCAATGAGAAAACACCCCAAAAAAATCCAATGTGGTCTCCTTGCTTTTTTAAAGTTGTTAACCAGCAATTCCTCGACGCTTCTAACCGCTGGGTGAGGATGGTCAAGGTGGCTCTTAAGCAGGTAGAACATGGCGGCACAGAACTCCTGGATACACATGTGGATGAACGCATAGGAGCTCACGCGCTCCCCAAACTTCAGAAGAACCTTGGTGCCCAGCAACGTGGGCATGTCGGCATCCGCAATCCCGTGTCTCCTGAGGTCTTCGTCTCCAAACTCAAACGTATCGGTCCACATGCCCTCTGCAGCCAGGGCGCACAGGTCCTTCAGCTGGCGCTGGCTTTGCTCGGTCGGCCCCGCAGCACCCTCAGGTGTGAACAGGTTGAAGATCAAAGACGCGTACACAGAGGTGGTGCTCTGGCAGGTCAGGGCCAGGTCTCTTCCCTTCTTCATCTCTTGCTTCAGAGCGGTACACAGGAGCCAGCAGAGGAGCGGGATTTGGCATATGGCAAACAGCTGCTGGCTTTCTCTCACAAGACTGAAGGCTTCCATGGCTCGCTTTGGGTCTTGAAAGAAGGAGCAAAAGTACAGCAACCTGTCACTCTCGTCGAAACCCTGGGGCTCATATATTTCTGAGATCGCCACCCGATCCCGGAGCTCCTTCGGGCAGGTGGGTTTGATGGCGACCAGCAGGGAGGCCTGCGAGAGCATCTTCTTCCTCAGCAAGCTGCTCAGGACCACCTGCACCGGCCGCTTTTCCTTCCAGTCGCCACACAGATCCGAGTCGGGCTGGTTCACGTCGGCCTCCAGCTGTTCGAAGCTGTCGATGATGAACAGGAGTTGCTCTGGCTGCGACACGATCTCTGTTACGGGAGCGGCCGGGTCAGGCCACTCTCTGCAGATCAAGTCAGCCAAGCTGACTGCCGGCAACTCCCTCATTTCTCGGCAGCAGAAGTAGAACACGTACAGGAACCTGTCCCAGTAGATCCTGCTGTCCGACCAGGCCCACATCAACTTCATCAGGAGCGTCGTCTTCCCGATTCCTTGCACCCCTTGAATGACCACTGTACGCGGGTGTTTCCCGGTTTCCTTGGAAGCAAAAAGGCGGTTCAAATGGTCACATTCTTCCTGTTTGATTTCCTGGTCAAAGTACCGGTGAATATCAGTGACAGACTTGCTGGACCACAAGTGGCTGAACTTCTTCTTTGCGTGATCTTGATAGGCCTTTGTGTACCCTGAGTCAGCGAGCAAGAGGAGGGAAAAAAACAAACCCACAGAGTTAAACATTCCTGCATACACGCTTTGTCCCTGCCATCTTTTCTTCTCAGAATGTATCTTTCCAGGGGTCTACGACTGTGGCCCCCAGGCCAATCCTGGTCAGTCTGCTCTTGTAAACAAAGTCTCATTAGAGTTCACTACGCACTTCACTGGTATACGGGAACAGGTACCTTCCTGATTCAATTATACAGCTGAGTAGCTGTGAGACACAGGACGACCCACAAAGCCTCAAACAGAAACCATATTGTCATCTACACAAAATTTGCCAACGGCTGTTTTCAACAGATACATGTATTCATCGCTACTATAATGCCAAAATAACTGGAATATAACTGCATGACTATCAAGACTGGTTAAGTCATTTATGTAACCACGCTTATACAGATATTAAAAGTATGGAATAATCTCTTTACATGGATAAAGAACAGGACAGTATCCACAGCATGTACTCCTTCGTGTAAACAAGGGCTCTAGAAACCGACAGTCTTCACGTGTAGGGACTAGGTCTAAAAGTCTGCCTAAGAAGGACCTGACCTAGGCAGTCGCCTCCAGAAGGGAGACAAGGCGTGGTAAGGATAGAATGGCACCTAGCATTCATTCTCACTTTATGCCAGTGAGCTTTCTTTCAGTGGCAGAATGCTCAGAAGAAAAACCAATCGAGAAACCCAGCAAACACGATGACCAGGCCCTACACATCCCACAGTCCCTCACGGCTATGATCAGGGCACAGATTCAGCTCTGCCGATTTGCACCCACTCTCGTGACACTGGAGGGAAAGGGGAGTGGAGTCTATCTTCTGCCTGTGGAGAAGGGGAGTGGAGTCTATCTTGCTGCCAGCTTCCATGAACGCAGACACGCTGGGCTTTTCTGTAACAGAAGCCTTGTCTCCAATTGCTGTAGTTGGCCGGGCATGGTGGCTCACACCTGTAATCCCAGCACTTTGGGGGGCTGAGGGAGGCGGATCACTTGAGGCTAGGAGATTGAGACCAGCCTGGCCAACATAGTGAAATCCCACCTCTACTAAAAATATAAAAATTAGCTGGGCATGGTGGTACAGGCCTATAATCCCAGCTACTCAGGAGGCCAGGACAGAAGAATCGCTTAAACCCGGGCGGTGGAGGTTGCAGTGTGCCGAGATCACACCACTGCACTCCAGCCTGGGCGACACAGCAGGACTGTCTCAAAATTGCTGTAGCCACTGACTTGAAGCAGCTGCTGCACTGGTGAGCTTCCCGATTTCTGAATCATAGCTGTCATGGTGTATTTCTAAAGCCACAGTTGTAACACAGGCCTTCCCACCTCCCATTTTCCTCACTGCAGGAGAGGCAGACGCTCCCTGGGGCTGCAGTTCTTAGAGTCATCTCTGCAGCACCAGCCTAGAGCTTGATCCTTCAGGCCAGGCCCAAAGTTACGGCAACACAAAACTCCCTTACAGTGAACTGTTCCTTGAATAACTCGTGTGATGTTTATATTCTGCAAGTGAGTGGTTGCGGACGGACTAGAGATGTGGGGGGCTGTTGTAGGCAGGAAATTTTCCCTATGCCCCTGCATAATTGTTATTGCATTTAATTGGATGGAGATGAAAGGCATAATGTAGTGCCCACAGACTGCTGGGTGTGATAGTGGGTAATGCTACCTTAACTTATTGGGGAGAACAACGGATTCCCCCAATCTTTCAGTCCCCTGAAGTCCCTAACTGGTGAAACTCCCACCTGACATTGGTGATGAACCCATTAGCATCTTAAGCTTAGTAAGCTGTTTGCCCATTCCCCCAAGGCTTCCTACTTTGCTGGTCCTCTCAACTGTTCTGGAGATTTCTGTGACATGTCTGGTCACTCACTGAGCGGAATTAAGTGGGTACAACCTCAACCCAACTGTGAAAAGAGATAAAAGGTGTAAGCACCTACGGGAAGATGTATCTTTAGACCGCTTACGTTTTATTTTAGCAATATTCTAAAATATTTCTCTGTGCAAAGGATTTTCTTTATATAAATTACTTTTTCAAGACAGGGTGTTGCTGTTACCCAGGATGGAGCGCAGTGGTGCAAACACGACTCACTGCAGCCTCATCCTTCTGGGCTCAAGTGATCTTCCTGCCTCAGGTTCTGCTGTAGCTTAGACTGCAGGTGTATGACACCAAAACACTCTAGGAAACATGGAGGAACTTAAAAATGTTTGACTGGGGGCCAGGTGCAGGGGCTCATGCCTGTAATCCTAACACTTTGGGAGGCTAAGGCAGGTGGATCATCTGAGGTCAGCAGTTTGAGACCAGCCGGCCCAACATGGCGAAACCCCATCTCCACTAAAAATACAAAAACTAGCTGGGCGTGGTGGCAGGCACCTATAATCCCAGCTACTCGGGAGGCTGAGGCAGGAGAATCGCTTGAGCCCAAGGGACACAGGTTGCAGTGAGCCAAGATCGCGTCACTGCACTCTGGCCTGGGTGAAAGAGCAAAACTCTGTCTCAAAACAAACAAACAAACAAACAAACTGGACCGGGAAAGGTTTTTCCCAAGTAACGTTCCAAATCAAGAAAATGTGCAAGAAAGGCTAGCGCTGCCAAAAATGGAAACTCTCCAATTATCTTATTTCTAACCCATTATTTTAATCCTCAATATTAAGAAAATTCTCCCCTAACTACTACCAGAAGCAATTCCTATTTCACTGGAAACAAGATATTTCCAGATCCTCAATGTATTCAATGTCTCATATTCAAAATTACCAGGCATACTAGGAGACTGTATGACCAAAGATAAAGAGTATAATTTAAAAAAAGAAAAAGAAACAGTAGAAAGAGTCCTACAAATGTTAAAATCTTTAGACAGATTTTAAAATAATTCAAAATGCTCCAAAAAATAGAAGATGGGATAGATATTCAGGAAAAGGAGATCTGTGAAAAAGTAACTGCATAAATAAAACATGTGAACTAAATGTAAGAAATCAACAGATAGATGGATGTGTTCACAGATGAGAAGCAGCTAAATAGGAAATCAGGGAATAAGAAAATTAGTTATGAATACCTAGACTAAAGCACAGAGACAAAGACATAAGAATGTAGAGAAAGGACACGTGGGACACAGTGTAAGAGCCTTGGCTGGGCGCGGTGGCTCATGCCTGGAATCCCAGCACTGTGGGAGGCTGAGACAGGCAGATCACCTGCAGTCAGGAGTTCAAGACCACCCTGGTCAACATGGCGAAACCCTGTCTCTACTAAAAATACAAAAATTACCCAGGTGTGGTGGCACATGCCTGTAATTCCAGCTACTCGGGAGGCTGAGGCAGAACAATCACTTGAACCCGGGAGATGAAGGCTGCAATGAGCCAAGATCGCACCACTGCACTCCAGCCTGGGCGAAAAGCGTCTCAAAAAAACAAACAAAAAAGTCTAGGCCAGCATGGTGACTCATACCTATAATCCCAGCACTTTGGGAAGCTGAGGCAGGTGGATCATCTGAGGTCAGGAGTTCAAGACCAGCCTGGCCAACATGGTGAAACCCCGTCTCTAGTAAAAACACAAAAATTAGCCGGGCATGATGGCAGGCGTCTGTAATCCAGCTATCCAGCTACTCGGGAGGCTGAGGCAGGAGAATCACGTGGACCTGGGAGGTGGAGATTGCAGCGAGCCAAGATTGTGCCACTGCACTCTAGCCTGGGCAACAGGACCAGACTAAAAGAAAAAAATTTAAGTGTAGGCCAGCATCGTGGCTCATGCCTGTAATCCCAGCATTTTGGAAGCGCAAGGCAGGAGAACCACTTGAGCCCGGGAGTTTAAGACCAGCGTGGCCAATATAACGAGAGCTTGTCTCTACAGAAAAATTTTTTTTTAAAGTTAGCCAGGTATGCAATTAGCCAAGCATGGTGGCATGGTGCCTGTAGTCCCAGCTACTTGGGAGGCTGAGGTGGGAGATCATTTGAGCCCAGGAAGCTAAGGCTGCAGTGAGCCACGATGGTACCACGGCACTCTACCCTGGGTGACTGAGCCAGACTCTATCTTGAACAAACAAGAAAGTCCAGGATGTGTAACTGGAGTCCCAGAAGAAGAGACAGAAGAATGAAGTACACAGACAAAGACTGCAATTGAGAACTGAAGAATGTTACTGAACCTCAGACACAGCCGGGCACAGTGGCTCAAGGTCAGAAGTTCGAGACCAGCCTGGCCAACATGGTGAAACCCTGTCTCTACCAAAAAAACAAAACTTAGCTGGACATGTAATCCCAGCTACTCAGGAGGCTGTTGCAGGAGAATCACTTGAACCCAGGAGGCGGAGACTGCAGTGAGTTGAGATGGCACCACTGCACTCCAGCCTGGGCGACAGAGCGAGCTTCTGTCTCAAAAACAAACAAACAGATGCAAGAATATCGAAGAGTCCCAATCAGGATGAAAACAAATCCACAACCAGGCACGTTGCAGTAGGGACAGCTGAGCAAAGACAAAGGAAAACAATTAAACAGTAAGTCGTAAGAGCTATCTCCTGCCACTGATACTGCAAATGTGCAAAGTAACAGTCAACAATCCTTGTGACGGGATAAATATAGACGTGACCCTAAAAGCCACATTGCTTATAGACCATAGCTTCTGACAGGAACTTCTGCTTGCTAAACACACAATTACACCATTCAACCTCTGTTCATTGCATCCTCTATGGCAGGTGTTAACTGCTTTTGCAAATAAGTCAAGTGCATGGTTCCTATGCCACAACTTCACCTCAGAGAGTTTCTGGCTTGGCTACAAGTTCTCAGCTTAGGGTAAAAATCATAGGTGACCCAGATAAAGGTACAATAGAGGTTAGGACATGATAGCCACTGACATTTTACGCACATGTAACCACGAGGTCTAAGAGAACGTTTCCTGCCTAAAAGGATAGTATTTTCAGGTCAGGCGTGGTGAATCATGCCTGTAATCCCAGCACTTTGGGAGGCCAAGGTGGGTGGATCACCTGAGGTCAGGAGTTCAACACCAGCCTGGCTAACATGGTGAAAACCCGTCTCTACTAAAAATATGAAAAACTAGCTGGGTGAGGTGGCGGGAGGCTGAGGCAGGAGAATCCCTTGAACCTGGGAGGTGGAGGTTGTAATCAACCAAGATTGTGCCACTGCACTCCAGCCTGGGCAACAAAGTGAGACTCCATCTCAAAAAAAAAAAAGGTAATATTTTCCCATAGCACATTCTGGCATTCTGGTCCTCTTGCAGATAGGCAGAGATCATTTACCAAAATGAGGACACAGTTTTGATTGTAAGAAGCCCTGCCCCTTCCAGCCTCACTCACCTGTCCTCTCTCTTGTGACCTTCACACAGAGGTCCTTTCTATCCATCTTTTGAAAGATTCTTAAGGTCACGTTCCAAGCTTGCTGTTCTTCATAGTGCTTGATCAAGAGGTTTGCAAGTCCTTCCCGGGATGCTTTTTTGACTTCAGCCCAGGGAATCGGCTTGAGTTCAAGGTGCGAAGTCAATTGCTTGAGATGTTCCTTAAATTTTCTGAACTCTTCCTTTTTGAGCTCCTCCAGGTACCAAATAAGGCCAAAATCAGAGAAGAAAGAGGCCGTCATCTTGTCCAGAGCAGAGATACCAGTCCTCCAAGAGACAGTGCCCAGGAGCAATAAATAAATAAAACCTGCAGAAAATTCAGGAAAGTGCCAAGTTATTACAAATAAATAGATCAAGATTACCGATTTCTTGTATAGCATCTTGCTAGTTTTTGGGGGATGGGAATCAAGGCGGAAAGTTAGGTTCATCTCACCTTCTCACTGAAATGGTCATGAAAAGTCTCACTAACAGATGGGAGAATCGTAAATAAAATAATACAGATGAGAATCCTAACCTATAGTCATCTTCAAAATCCAAGCAAATATAGGCTTAGAATTTACATTTTTTAGAAATGTAAATGTAGAAATGACATTGTAAATATAGAAATTACATTTTTACATTTAAATACAGAAATTACACTGTAAATATGGAAATTACATTTTTATAAATATAGAAATGACATTGTGAATATAGAAATTACACTATAAATATAGAAATAACGTTTTTACATTTAAATATAGAAAATTACTGTAAATATGGAAATTATATTACATTTACAAATAGAAATTAAAGTACAAATATAGAAGTTACATTTTTACACATAAATACGGAAATTATATTTTTCTCAGTAAACAATAGAAAAGGCAAGCCCCACAAATGTAGTGAATTGATTTTGACAAAGGCGTGATGGAGGATCATCTCTTCAACGGATGGTACAAACAACTGGAAGTCCCTCCCTGGCTTTCTCCTTCTCTCTTCCTCTGACTCTGTTATGTGGGGACATAGAGAGAAGGCAGCCGTGTACAATCCACAAAGGGTCTGCACCAGGGGTGAACCCTGCTGGACTTTGATTTGAACTTCCAGCCTCCAGAACTGTGAGGAAATACATTTCTGTTGATAAGCCATGCAGTCTGAAGTATTCTGTGATGAGCTATAGTAATGATCCCTGGATGAAGAGTCTTTATCTGTGGTATTTAGTTATGGTCACACTCAGGCAAGAGCCTGGAAGCATACAGATACCCTAGTGGCAATCGGGACACTCAGTGTCCACATCAGATCTTGGTTTCTAAGACCACTTTTTGACAAAAGAAACCCAGGGCAGACTCAAAGAGCCTCCAAAAGCTAAAACTGTAACAACTTCAGCAAGTAGCAGAAGAATTCCAAGTAGTTTATATGGATGGATTCTTCCCCTTTGAGAGGCAGCCTAACTCCCCAACTCTTAAGTGTGGTGTATTAGTCTGTTATCGTGTTGCTGATAAAGACACAACCCGAGACTGGGTAATTTATAAAGAAAAAAGTGGTTTAATGTACCCACAGTTCCATGCGGCTGGGGAGGCCTCACTATCATGGCGGAAGGCAAAAAGCACATCTCACATGGCACAGACAATAGAAAGAGGACCGAAGGGAAAGGGTTTCCCCTTATAAAACCATCAGGCCTCGTGAGACTTCTTCACTACCACGAGAACAGTATGGAGGAAACCACCCCGTAACTCAATGACCTCCCAGCAGGTCCCTCCCACAACAGGTGGGAATTATGGGAGCTACAATTCAAGTTGAGATTTGGGTGGGGACACAGCCAAACCATATCATCTGAGTCGTAGATAGGGACTTCTTTTTAAAGAATATAGTATAAGAAAGGGAGTAGGGAGTAACTTCAGAGTGGAGAAGACAGCCGGACACCTAAGTCAGGAGATCAAGGCGAATGTGGGTGGGAGGGATGGTGACAGCATATGATATGAGAAGGGCACCTTTCCTCCATGGTCTTCCTCCCCAGAGCCCCAGTCTCACCATGAGATAAACATCACATAAACCCAACATGAAGGGTGGCCCACAAATACCTGACTAGTGCTTCTCAAAACTTTCCAGATCACTGAAAACAAGGAAATCCTAAGACAGCAGTCCTAGTGTAGAGAAACCAATGGAGACACAGCAACGAAACATAATGAGGGATCCTAGATGAGGTCTGGGCACATAAAAAGGAAACTGGGGGCTGGGATGCTGTGGCTCACGCCTGTAATCCCAGCACTTTGGGAGGCCGACACGGGCAGATCACAAGGTCAGGAGTTCAAGACCATCCTGGCTAACACAGCGAAACCCTGTCTCTACTAAAAATACAAAAAATTAGCCAGACATGGTGGCATACACCTGTAGTCTCAACTACTCGGGAGGCTGAGGCAGGAGAATCACTTGAACCTGGAAGATGGAGGTTGCAGTGAGCTGAGATCATGCCACTGCACTCCAGCCTGGGTGATACAGCAAGACTCTGTCTCAAAAAAATACACACATACACATACCCCAAGGGTCAACACCATAAGGAGAATTAGGTAAGTATGTAATAATAGCAGAATACTTTATCAATTTGTTCCAATAATTAAATAAACAAGTTAAAAAGAAAATAAAGGGTTTAAAGACAATGGATAAATTTTACCTTGTGAACACAAACCTTTTCATCCAGTAAATGAAAAAAACACATTAAGATAGAGGAATCATCTACAAGTGTCAGCCATATACTGATCCTCAAGGCAAGTTTCAATATATTTCAAATAATAAAAATTACACAGAATATGCTGATCATAGTTTATGTCAGAAATTGACAATGAAATGAAGGACTTTCCAGAATTAAGAAACATAATTGCAAGAAACCAATAAATAAAAAGAAAATATTGGATATAAGATTTTGAATGGAATATTTAATGCTACATATAAAGTGAGTGAAATGCAGCTAAATCAGGACCTAGAAAAATGTGCTACTTCAAAAGTATAAAAAAGGAAGTTTGAAAATTCATAAGCTAACTACACATTTAGTTAAAAAGCAAAACACACCAAAAGTAGAAAAAATAATCAATGAAATAAAAATTACAATACAAGACTTAGTAAAAAGCAGATTCTTTCAAAATACAAACTTGATAACCCCAAACAAGTCTGATGAATGAGACAAGAGCAACAAATACCAGGAATAGAAGAGGAGACATCACTACATATCCTACAGATATCAAAATTAGAGACTATTAACATTTTTATGCCAATAAAACTGATAATTTTGTTCAAATATATAAATTCTTAGAAAATGACAACTTCCATCTATTTTGTGTGTGTGAAGTTCTGAAAGCCTTTTTTTTTTTTTTAAACTGGTGAAACTCTTCCCCTAGAGAAGACTTCAGGCTCAAACATCTTCATCAGCAAATTATGTCAAAATTTAAATAAAAATTATTTTTCCAGAAACTAGGAGAGAAAGAGAACATGTGTGCAGGTGTACAAGTGTGGGCATGTGTGTGTGTATGTGTGTGAAAGTGAGAGAGCACACACACACATTCTCAAACTGAGGCATAGGTTGGATAATGAAAACAGGTTTACATCATCCTCAGCAAACTAACACAGGAACAGAAAACCAAACACTGCATGTTCTCACTCATAAGTGGGAGCTGAACAATGAGAACACATGGACACAGGGAGAGGAATATCACACACTGGGGTCTGTGCGGGGGGGTGTGGGGAAAGGGGAGGGAGAGCATTAGGACAAATATCTAATGCATATACAGGGCTTAAAACCTAGATGATGGGTTGATGGGTGCAGCAAACCACCATGGCACATGTATACCTATGTATCAAACCTGCACATTCAGCAAATGTAACCCAGAACTTAAAATTGTTTTAAAAGTTTACTGTACGAATTTGCATGTTGTCTACTTGTGAAAACAAATGAAAAATTTTTTTTTAAATCCGTAAGTGTAAGGTCTGTACACTAAAAAAATATCGTTCTATTAATTTGTCTTTTATCATAGTGTGGTTACCAAAAGAGCTTTTTCTTATTTTTAGAACATAAACCCTGAAGCATTTAGGGTAAAGCATGACGTGTAAATTTGTATGATCTGTACAAATCTTGAACAGATCAGGAAAAACACCTAAGTGTAGAGAGACAGCAAATAAGGTAAACTCTTAACATTTGGTGATCCTAATGATACAACCTTGCATCTGTACTCCAAGTGCAAAATCACATCAATTTTTTTTTTTTTTTAATAGTGTACTAGTTTCCTTGGGCTGGCATGAGAACATATCATGAACTAGGTGGCTTAAAACAACAGAAACCGACTGTCCCATGGTTCTGGAGCCTAGATGTCCAAAATCAGAGCTGGCAGAGTGGTGCTCTCTGAAACCCAGAGGTACCCCTCCTTGCTTCTTCCTTGCGTCTGTGGTTTGCTGGCAATCTGTCATTCTTTGGTTTGCAGCCACGTAATTCCATTCTCTGACTTTACTGTCGCATCGCATTCCGTTTGTCTCTGTCTTCTTGTGGCTTTTTTTTTTTTTCTTTTGATACAGAGTCTTGCTCTGTTGCCCAGGCTGGAGTGCAGTGACTTGATCTCAGCTCACTGCAACCTCTGCCTCCCGGGTTCAAATGATTCTCCTGCCTAAGCCTCCCAAGCAGCTGGGATTACAGGCACCCGCCACCACACCCAGCAAATTTTTGTATTTCTAGTAGAGACTGGGTTTCACCATGCTGGCCAGGCTGGTCTCAAACTCTTAACCTCAGGTGATCCACCCACCTCAGCCTCCCGAAGTGCTGGGGTTACAGGCATGAGACACCACATCCAGCCACCGGTAGCCTTTTTCATATAAGGACACCCGACATTAAGCTACAGGGCCCACCCCCTCCAGTATGGCCTTGACTTAACTAATTACATCTACAACAACCTTGTTTTGTTACCCTGTAAAGGGGTTAGGACTTTAGCTTTTTTTTTTTTTTTTAGGGTTGAGACACAATTTAACCCATTAACAGTAAAAACCAATTTTTATTGATATAGAAATATATTCTCTCTATATACATTCATTTTATGGTCTAAACAAATGGTATAATTGGAGGAGGGGGACGAAAAGAGGTTGGCTAATGGATTTCAAATTACACCTGGAGGAGGAATGGCTGCTGGTGTTGTGCAACACTGCAGATTGAATATGGTCAATGGTACCTTACTGTGTGTTTTCAAAAAGCTAGAGGAGAGGGTTTTTGTAACTTTTAGATTCAGGGGTACATGTATATTGGTTCGTTGTGTAGGTAAAGTCACGTTACAGGTGTTGAGTGTACAGATTTTTTCATCTCCCAGTTACTAAGCATAGTACGCCATAGCTGTGTTTTCCTGACCCTCACTCCTCTCATCCGCTTAGATTCTGCATGTTCCCAACACAAAGCAATGACACATGTACGAGGAGATGGACGTGCGAATTACCCTGATTTGATGATACGTAGACACATACCAAAATACACAATTTGCACGAGTCCGCTAAGAAGGAAAGCGTGATTTTTTTTTTTTTAAGTCACATCCCGCACTTACAGTAACAAAGATGTTCGTGTCCTAGGTCAGAGGGCAAGCTCGGGAGAGCAGAGTGGGCCTGGGTCTCGGGGTTCTCGGGACGTACCCCTCACCTCGCCCCTCTCTGTGTTCCCCAACTTCTCCCATGTTCGCCTCAATAGATAGGAAGAATCTAACAAGCACATTCCCACCCTCGTGGCTCCAAGGCCTCCACTCCGGACGGGGGTTATTTTCTCGGCGTTTCTGCGTGGCCCCTCCCCGCCCTCTCCTCCCCATTCTTCCCACAGGTCTCGGGCCCAGCTGAGAGGCAGCGTCTAAGTCTCCGGGGCGTTCATCCACCCCAGGAACTGGAGAGACTGCAAACGCCAAGTAAATACAATGGAGAGGCCTGGCCGCCGGGGATCCGGACCAAGAAAGGGGCCAGGGCGGAAGGGGAAAAGAAAAGGAAGACTCAAAGGAACAAAGGAAATCGGCAGATAAAACAGACGCGCAGCCCAGCACGACGCGCCGACTCACCGCTCCCCGCCTTCCTGGTCCTTCGTGATTGGCGGCCGCGAGAGGGAGGGAAAGATCCGTGGCGCCATCTGATTGGCCGATGAGTTACTCGCTTCCGATTGGCTCAAGCGGGCTTTTGATGAACGCTTCCGGAAAACATGGGAAATGAATCTGACGCCGCCCACTGAGGAGGGGCTGGGCTAGAACCTTTGCTCCCAGAGCTCTACAGAGCGCGGGTGGTTTCAGGCCGAGGATCCTGTTTACGATTCCCAGGGTTGCCGGCTGCAGGGATGTTCCTCCGGTCTTTCCAAAATGGTACATTTGGAGAGTGGGGGTGACTCTGTTCATAATCTAAATGCTTAATTCCTTCCTACATCCTAACCTCCTGGAAACGTGATGCGGCTCGACACCTATGACGCCTAATTTATTCCATCTCCGTGACAATATTCCCCACATCTAATAATATGAAAATAAAATGTTGACGATGTTGTGACACAACATCTTTTTGCCGTGACTAAACCTATCATGCAAGAATTTTTTTTTTTTTTTTTTTTTTTTTAAGATAATGTCTTACTCTGTTGCCCAGGCTGAAGGGCAGTGACACAATTTTGGCTCACTGCAATGTCCACCTCCCAGGTTGAAGCAATTCTCCTGCCTCAGCCTCCGGAGTAGCTTTAATTACAGGCATGCACCAGCACGCCCAGCTAATTTTTGCATTTTTAGTAGAGACAAGGTTTCACCATGTTGCCCAGGGTGGTCTCGAACTCCTGACCTCAAGTGATCCAACCGTCTAGGCCTCCCAAAGTGCTGGGATGACAGGTGTGTGCCACTGCGTCTGGCCTAAAAGAACTTAATGGCTATCTGCTACTGTCTTGATGCGTATGCAGAACAGATGCTAAGTTTTTCAAACAACGAGGTCCATATTTCATCATTGGGCATGGTTTTCATTCTATTTCAGCTTCCCTACAATCGTTACAGGCATCTTCTGAGTTCATCCCAAACCTCAGTGTTCTAGGAGCTATCCTTTTACAATCACAGTTTTACTTCCTCCTTATAAGAATCCTCAGTTCAGTATTATGATGACGATGATCCTGGTTTTGAAATACGGAGTGTAGAGAACATAAAGAAAAATTTAAGGAATTACTGTAATCATAACACAAGTCTCTCTGGTCCAGAACCTAGATCAGGCTGTTTCTTGTCTCTTTTGTGAAATGCCTTTTCACTGTTTTCCTTTTATTTCTATTCGTTGTTTTCTGTTTTTATTTGCCTGAAGTACTTTATATATTCTGAAAGAGTGGCTTGGTTATGTATGATGCATATATTTTCATGTATCTCATCCCAGTTTGTGGTTTGTAGTTTTTTTTATAAGGACCATTCATGGCGGCCAGGCACCGTGGCTCATGCCTATAATCGCAGCACTTTGGGAGGCCGAGGTGGGCGGATCACCTGAGGCCGGGAGTTCGAGACCAGCCTGACCAACATGAAGAAACCACTGTCTCTACTAAAAATACAGATTAGCTGAGCATGGTGTTGCATGACTACAATCCCAGTTACTCGGGAGGCTGAGGCAGGAGAATCACTTGAACCTGGGAGGCAGAGGTTGCAGTGAGCTGAGATTTTGCCATTGCACTCCAGCCTGGGTAAAAAGAGCGAAACTCCATCTCAAAACAAAAAAAAAAAAAAAAAAAAAAAAAAAAAAAAAAAAAGGACCATTCATGGGACAGTTTTTATTTAAAATGAAATCAAATTGATCAAAATTTACTTTGTGTTTTATAAATTTGAGGTCTTGTTGACAAAAATCATTCCCTACTCCAACTCATGAAGATATCTACTATTGTCTTTTAAAATATGATAAGAGTTTTACATTTCACACGTAACTATTAAGTCACTTGTAATTACTTTTCTCTAAGGTAGGGAGAAGGGATCCATTTTTTTTCCATTTAAATACAAATGATGCCATCTCCATTTAATGAATAGTTCAACAACTCCACTGCCCAGCAATCTGTTATAAACCAACTTTTCGTATTTGCCTACATTTGTTTCTGCGTTCTGTGTTTTGTGTCACTGATTTGTTCATCCATGTGCCAACAAGTCTTAAATATCATAGCTTTTTAATTAAATCTTTAGAGGGTTGGTCCAGTTCAATCACCATTCCTACCTCCACCTACCTGGGTGCTTCAGGAATCTCTCGGCTTGTATTAGTTCCTTCTGTTTTCCACATCCATTTAGGAATTATATTTTGATATAAACATTTCTATTGAGATTTTATTGGCATTTTACTGAACATAAAGGTCTATTGGGAGCATATTAACATCTTCATAATCATAATAATTCCTGTACAAGAATGTAACGTTATCCTACATTCTTAAGGATCTTTTATGTAAAATTGTATATCTCATTCAATAAGGTTTACACACTCTTATAAGAATTATTTCCAGTTTATATTTTTCTTGGAACTGCACATGGCATCCTTTAAAATTTAAATTCCAATTAATTTTTTTTTGAGAAACACAATCAGATACTTATGTTGATTTATATTCACCAAACCTGCTTTGAATCCTAACAATTTACCAATAGAATTAAGGGGAGAGAGTTTGCATGGATATTCAAATTATCCCAAATAGGACAATTTTGCCTCTTTCTTTCAGATAGATCCCTTTTCTTGTCCCAATGAATTGGTACACTATGTTGAAATAATACTGCTATGGAGGCCTTGTGTGTTCTGTGTCTTATCGCCAAGGGTATTCTTTCATCATTTTCCCACCCATTATGAGATTTGTGGTTGCTTTTGCTTTTTTGGAACCCTTCACTGGGTGAAGGAAATTCCTTTATTTCCTAATTTACAAAGATACGTCTAAAAGCATGACTCCATGTAGACTCTTTTATATTTCCCCTCCTGCACCTATTAAGATGCCCCTATTTTTCTTTAATCTGTTCAGTATGAGGAGTTATATTTATCAGTCATTCCCAGAGCATACTCCCTCGTGACTAAAGCAGATACCCGTGCATGGGAGTGAGTCATCAGTCATCGTTAAAGGTCTCCAGGTGATTCCAATAGTAGTTAAGCCAGGACCCCTGGGTGGAGGATCCAGGAAGTGCCTCTGCAAATTCTATTACCTGTTAAACATGCCTTTGGTTGCATTCATTCCACAAATATCTGTGGCTTCCCTCAGATGTGAAAGGATCCTTGCCAGGTGATGATGTAGACTGAACAGCGTATTCCCCTTATAGAGCTTATTGTATAGACGGTTATCCGAAATTGAGGTTATTGGTGGAGAAGTTATTTCCATCTGGCACTGTCCAAATCAATTGTTTTGGAGGTTCTCGGTTAGATGCCCCATGAGCTCCAACATCATAAACCGAGTCTGGACTGTCTTCTAATCAGCAGACCCTGTTTAGTCCTGGGTGGAGAAAGACAACTGGGGCAGGTGGGGTGGAAACACCCAGGTGCATCAGTATTTCCCTTCCATGGCGAAGGTCATCAAGAACCCACCGTAGCCAATAGAGAGGGGGATCAGCTGGCTAAACACGGGGCAGGCACAGCCTTTTTCTTCCCCCTTCCGGGCTTGTTTGCTTTAGACCAGCCAGGGCGACCTGGTGTCAGCGTTGGTGAGTTACCTTTCTGGCAGATTTGCTTCTTTGGATTTTATCGTCGTTTTTATTACATTGTCACATTGGTTCTCTAGCTTTCTCTTTGGGTAGAAGCTGGAAATAATATGGTGGGCAATAAAATGACTGAAGTTACTATGGGCAAGCCAAGCTGTTTGACCTTTTTCGAGTTTACATGGGTAAACTTGTGTCATCTTTTTTTTTTTTTTTTTGCAAACTTATTTAAGTTGACAGACAACATTGTATATATTGTCTCACTCTCTCACCCAGGCTGGAGTGCAGTGGTGTGATCTTGGCTCGCTGCAGCCTTGGCCTCCCAGGTTGAAGCGATTCTCCTGCCTCAGGCTCCCAGTAGCTGGGATTACAGGTGTGCGCTACCACGCCCGGCTACTTTTGTATTTTTCAGTAAAGACGGGGCTTCTCCGTGTTGGTCAGGCTGGTCTCAAACTCCCGACCTCATGTGATCCTCCCACCTCAGCCTCCCAAAGTGCTGGGATTGCAGGCGTGAGCCACCATGCCCAGCCACGTTTATTTTTAAGGACGCTCTGAAGCAGAGTCACTAGGCATAAAGCTTACGGAATATTCCTTGAATTATCCTATGTAATAGTATAAAATCAGAAACACCGAAAGACTGAGAAGGGCATGATTACATATATCTGCTGCATTATTATCAACCCACTTTAAAAAACGTACCTTAAAGAACACAGCTCATACAGCAGTGTTCAGGGAAATAGGAACTGTTTGAGTCGAAAGGTGTCTCCACTTTCTTGGACAAACATATCACTAGAAGGAGATACAGTTGGCTCCTGAACTCAGAAGCCTCTTAGAATAAGTAGCAGTTAGAATAAGTATCAGCCTCTTAGAATAAGGACAGGCTCAAAGAAAGGCAGTGGTGAAATAGAAGTCAAAGGAGGGAAGAATTTGGGGAAGGGTTGGACTTGGTGAGGTTTAACTGACTAATCCCTAACCAAATTGTTCACTTAGTGGGGAAAAACACCTAGATACAAGATTTAAAAGAAGAAAACACTTGTGTTACATGAATGTGTTTGACAGATTTACAGTGGACTCTTGAACGACACAGGTTTGAACTGCACGGGTCCACTTATGTGAAGTTTCAAAAATAAATTTATTGGAAAAGTTGGGGGGGAGATATATGACAACTTGTAGATGAACCAGGCAGTCTAGAAATATCTAAAAAATGAAAGATATGTTATGAATGCAGACGATGTAGATGTTAGTCTACTTATGCATTAATTGACTGTTTATTGGTAAGGCTTCTGGCCAATATTAGGCTATTAGTCGTTAAGTGTTGGGAGGTCAGAAGGTATACATGGGTTTTTGACTTCTGAGTCCAGGAGTCAGCTATATTTCTCCCTCTAATACGTTTGTCTAAGAAACTGGAGTTACCGTCAGGCTCCGTGGCTGATGTCCGTAATCCCAGCATTTTGGGAGGCTGAGGCGGGCAGATTACCTGAGGTTGGGAGTTCGAGACCAGCCAGACCAACATGGAGAAACCGCATCTCTACTTAAAAAACAAAAATACAAAATTAGCCAGGCATTGGTGGTGCATGCCTGTAATCCCAGCTACTTGGGAGGCCAAGGCAGGAGAATCACTTGAACCTGGGAGGCGGAGGTTGTGGTGAGCTGAGATTGTGCCATTTCACTCCAGTCTGGGCAACAAGAGTGAAACTCTGTCTCAACAACAACAACAAAGTGGCGTTCCGTTTAGACTCAGACAGCTCCTATTTCCCTAAACACTGTTGTATGAGCTTTTTCTTGTGTTCTTTAAAGTACGATTTTTAAGTGAGTTGATCATAGGTAATAATGCAGTAGAAATATTTAATCATGTCCTTGTCAGGCTTCAGGTGTTTCTGATTTTATAGTATTACGTAGGATAATTTAATGAGTATTCCATAAGCTTTTTGCCTAGTGACTCTGCTTCATAGGTTCCTCAAAAAAAAAGGAATGTTGAGTCAGTGCGTATATGTGTATTAAAAACTCTTATTACTTACTTTTCCCAAAAGGCAAAACACTTTTGTATACCAACAGTTCATGCACTCATCTGACCCCACTGCAGTGCTTTTTTTTTTTTTTTTTGAGACAGAGTCTCACTGTTGTCAGGCTGGAGTGCAGTGGTGTGATCTCAGCTCACTGCAACCTCCAACTCCTGGGTTCAAGCAATTCTCCTGCCTCAGCCTCCCGAGCAGCTGGGACTACAGGTGCACATTACCACGCCCAGCTAATTTTTGTATTTTTAGTAGAGAGGGGGTTTCACCGTGTTAGTCAGGCTGGTCTCGAGCTCTTGACCTCGTGATCCACCCACCTCGGCCTCCTAAAGTGCTGGCATTACAGCCGTGAGCTGCCACGTCAGCCTAGAGTTCTTAAATCAGTGATAACTTTAAAATCTCATTTCTTGTATGTTATCTTCACCCCTTGCTTCTGTCTACATGTTATTCTTCAAAGGTCAGATACACATTTGTTTTTATGACGCCCCAGAGTCACTAAACATAAAGGTTATGGAACATTCCTTAGATTATCCTATATAATAGTATAAAATCAGAAAAATCTTAAGACAAGGGCATGATTAAATATTTCTTAAATATTAAGTCCCAATCGTACATTAAAAAGACTCTGGTATTTGGTTCATCTTAGCATCTTCACTGCTGGTTGCTTTATGCCTGACAGCCTAGTTACAGCTGACAATCTAGTCAGGTTTGTTGCATGGTTGGAGATTGAGCAGTTTAGCTTCCAGCAGATAGCTGCCATCCTCCAACATTCGTTTCCACCCCCAAAGGGACTATTAATCCTTTGTGCTCTGTGTCAAAGCATTTGCCATAAAACCACGGAGACGTTGGCCAATCCAGTCCACTCAGGTCCGATCAGATCTTCTTTCTCCATCTTTGTCATAAAATCTGAGTGAGTGGGCTGGGCACAGTGGCTTGCACCTGTAATCCCAGCACTTTGGGAGGCCGAGGCGGGTGGATCACCTGAGGTCAAGAGTTCAAGACCAGCCCGGCCAACACGGTGAAACCCCATCTCTATTAAAATATATACATCAGTTGGGTGTGGTGGTGGGTGCCTATAATCCCAGCTACTCGGGAGGCTGAGGCAGGAGAATCACTTGAACCTGGGGTACAGAGGTTGCAGTGAGCTGAGATCAAGCCATTACACTCTAACCTGGGCAAAGAGAGTGAAACTCTGTTTCCAAAAAAAAAAAAATCTAACTGAGTGCCTTAACTGTGTTGGGTCAAGGCTCTGGGATGAATTCTTCAGACACAACTCTGCAATCTCGACTTCTCATGATACCAGGATGAGACTGACATTGAAACTTACAGGTATAGGAGGCTCAAGGGATTTGGAAGCTGTTCAAGGGAAAAGAGAACCGAGAGATGGCAGGTGTGCACATGCTTTTTGGGGGTGGCATGTTCACAGGTTTGCATGTGGGGCATGTCCCTCACAGCAGGAGCCTGGCCAGGGGCTACAGTGTGTGGGTCCCTACTCAGAAGGCGAGGAAGACGGGGAACCCCTGCAGAGGTGGCGTAGAATTGGAGAGGCGACCTACGTGTCTGTAGGCGATACCGCTCAGCACGGTGGGGAGGAAGACCTCTAGGGTCCAGGAGCTCCAAAGGGCAGAGCAGCCTGCAGCTGGCACACGTTGGGAGCAGTTTCGTGAGGTATGCAAAGCAGGCAGGCTCTATGTGGCTAAAAATCTGCTTATTTGGTCTGTGTTTAAAACAATTGGGTGTATAAAAAACTTGCGTTTGAAGGCAGTGGGCTTTATGCACTAACAGATTTCAGCCTAGAGTGAACAAGTAACCCAGGGGCTGCCCTGGGCTCATTTATCTAGTAATGGGACAGAATAGAGTGCATCGTAACTTAGATTTCTCTTCAGCAGCATCCAAGACCACACACAGCCTATTTCTTATTATGATAACGGTTGCCTCTCCGTTAGGAGTCCTTACAGATATCCTACAGATAGTCCTTACAGGCATCAGTGACATATCTCCAAGGAGTATAGTCATTGTAAATACCGCCAATTGCCATACAGATTATTTTAGCCTAGAGGAGTTTCATGTACAACAGCATATCTTGTAGGAGACCCTAAGCATCGATCTCCAGTGTGCCCAGGGGTGACGCTCACTTTCAAAAGAAACACTTTCCCTCCCAAGTTCCTATATTACACTCAACTCCCAACCTGTATGCCATTTGCTAATAGGGATGACTTTTACAAGAAGAATGTCCCCTTCTAGCACAACTGATGTTCTACCTTAATAGAACGTAGGAGTTTCCGAAGATCAATTGACAAAGTCCTTGTCCCGAAAGAAAGCGTTCAGATCTCTTGTTGATGGCCTATCAGAAAGGCGCTTGAATCACACGCCAGGAACTTTCTGTGATGTCAGCTTTGAATGAATTGGCCTTACCACGTGGTCTGATTGCCCGATTCCACGTCTGTTTTTTAGATCTCTTACTGCTTACTCCTCAAAATCCCTTCTCTGAAGTCTGCCTTCCCTGGAGAAGCAAGATGGTAGAACCGGATTCTACTGACTGGGACCTGCTGTGGTACCTAGAGAGCCTTAATGACAGGGAATTCCAGATTTTTAAGAATTATCTGCAGCGCATGATTCATGACTTCCACCTGCAGAAGGTTCCACAGATTAATTCAGAGACGCCAAAGGAACAACTGGCTGCCTTGCTGGCGATCTCTTATGAGGGGCAGCATGTATGGAATATGGTATTCAGCATATTTGAAAGGATGCATCAGAACAATCTTTGTCAGCAGATCACGGACAGACGAAACCGTGAGTGGGGTGCAGAGAAGGGTGGGTGGAAATCGGGGGCACTTCACAGGAAGCTGGGTGTGGGGCCTTTTTTGTTTATTTGGTTGTTTTCCGGTAGGGTTTTGGGAAACAGGTGGTGTTGGATTACGTGAATAACTTCTTTAGTGGTGGTTTCTAAAATTTTGGTGCACTCACCACCTTAACAGTGTACACAGCAATCGGTGTGTAGTCTTTGACCCCTCACCCCCCTCACCCCTCCGCCAACACCCTGAGTCCAATGATTCATTCTTATGCCTTTGTGCTCTCACAGCTTAGCTCCCACCTATGGAAACACACAATGTTTAGTTATTCATTCCTGAGTTATTTCACTTAGAATAATGGTCTCCAGTTCACCCAGGTTGCTGCATATGCCATTATTTCGTTTATTTTTATGACTGAGTAGTAGTGCTGCGTGCACACCCATGCACACCTTCTGTGTGTGTGTGTGTGTGTGTGTGTGTGTGTGTGTGTGTGTGTGTAGTCACAGTTTCTTTATCCACTTGTTGATTGATGGGCATTTGGGCTGGCTCCATACTTTTGCAATTGTGAATTGTGCCACTATAAACGTGTATGCAAGTATCTTTTTGGTATAACGACCTTTTCCTCTGGGTAGATACCCCGTAGCGGGATTTCTGGATCAAATGGTAGTTCAACTTTTGGTTCTTTAAGGAATCTCCACACTGTTTTCAAGGTGGTTTACATTCCCACCAGCAGTGTAAAAGTATTCCCTCTTGACCACATCCACTCCAACATCTATTTTTTATATTTTATGTTTTATTATGGCCATTCTTGCAGGAGTAAGCTAGAATCATATTGTGGTTTTGATATGCATCTCCCTGATCATTCATGATATTGAGTCTTTTTTCATATTTTTATTTTCTCAAGGACTATAGGATACTGGCCATGTGTATATCTTTTGAGAAGTGTCTATTCACGTCCTTACTCTTCTTTTTGATGGAATCGATTGGCTTGGTGGTTTTGATAAGTGAGTGTTCCATCCCTAAAGAACCAGTCTTCAGACCTGGAAGTCACATGAGGACTGGGGATGGATTGGGTGCGGGTCGTGTCCTGTCTCGTGGCTTTCTGATTCTACCTTTATTTTCTGCGTTAAGCGAACCAGCTTATATGAAATTAGCCAGCCAAAGGATTAGACTCAGAGAAAGTACTTAGGCTATAGCAGATTTCCCCGCATGGAGCTCTGTCCTAGAACCGTAAGATCCAGCATAGAAACGTAGGGAGCTCTGTGTAAGATCATGGAGGGTTAGTATCCTGGGTGCCTCCTAAGCAGCCAGCATGGAGCTCTGTCCTAGAACCGTAAGATCCAGCGCAGAAACGTAGGGAGCTCTGTGTAAGATCATGGAAGGTTAGCTTCCTGGGTGCCTCCTGAGCAGCCAGCATGGAGCTCTGTCCTAGAACCGTAAGATCCAGAATAGAAACGTAGGGAGCTCTGTGTAAGATCATGTAGGGTTAGTATCCTGGATGCCTCCTAAGCAGATCATCCTCGTTGGCTCATTCAGCCCCTTGCTGAAGGGACTACTGTCCCTTAATCGGTCATAAGGAGAAAAAGATTTCAGATTGTCTCCAGTCATAGACGCAATCATGTATTCCCATTGGAAAACTGAATGCCTGAGGGGTTAAGAGAACTTAGCAAGATCGTGAATCTAGTCTGAAGTCCACTCGGTGCCAGAGCTGAGACTCGACCAAATTTGTCCAGCTCACCTTATTTTGTTGCTGTTGTTCTCTTTTGTTTTAGGCCTTGAGCAGCCTGAAGCCATGTTTTTTAATTTGTCTCTAGTGATAAGAAAAAAAGAAGGATGAGGAAAGGGCTTTACTGGCAGAACCAGAAACAAGCCAAGAACCCATGACTGTATTCTCTCCACGCGACTGACTTTTTTTTTTTTACACAGAGTCTCACTCTGTCACCAGGCTGGAGTATAGTGGTGCCATCTTGTCTCACTGCAATCTCTGCCTCCTGGGTTGAAGCAATTCTCCTGCCTCAGGCTTCCCGAGTAGCTGGGATTACAGGTGCACCACCATGCCCAGCTAATTTTTGTATTTTTAGTAGGGACGGGTTTTACCATGTTGGCCAGGCTGGTCTCGAACTCCTGACCTCAGGTAATCTGCCCACCTCGGCCTCCCAAAGTGCTGAGATGACAGGCATGAGCCACCATGCCTGGCTCTATCCATTGTTTATCTTCTCGACATCTAGAAAGATTTACAGGAACAAGCCAGGCAGGTACTGAAAATGTAAAAAGTAGCTGCGAGCTCTAGATAAAACACATGTTCACGCTTACTACTGTCCCTGAGCTGGTCACATGGAGAAAGAGATTTCAGGTTGTCTTGAGTCATAGCCTCAAACAAATAATTGACCATCTACTAAAGTGCTGTTGGTTAATTGATCATAGTAGTGAGATTCCAGTGTTACTTGACCTTCCCATGCGATAACATACCGGAGATCTGGAGTGTCTGCCTATTTAACATTTAGTTGTTGGCAACTATTTCAATTTTTTTAAATGGCTTAAAATTTAAAACCATCTCATGGGCCAGGACCAGGTTTGGTCCCAGATTTAAACCTCTGGCACAGAATGAGAAGATATGGAGTTGGAAGCAGAATCAGGTGAGCAATAGGAAAACTTGGCCAGCAAATCCCACTCACCCACCTTATTCAAAAGCTGAAAGCTGCTTTTTCATTTTTCACATCTTCTCACATATAAATTTACAACCAGAAAAAAAATCTAATACATAGCGTACAGTATTAAAACAATACAAAAAAAAAGAAACTAAAGTCACCTGGAATCCCGTGTCCTTGAACTATATCCAACATTAATAGCTATTGCCTTCAGGAACTCTCCAGTCAGACAGATACAAATGCATAAAAATAAAGTTGGGCCAGGTGCAGTGGTTCATGCTTGTACTTTGGGAGGCCGAGGCAGGTGGATTGCTTGAGACCGGGAGTTTGAGACCAGCCTGACCAACTTGGCGAGACCTCGACTCTGCAAAAAAACAAAAACAAAAATTAGCCAGGCATGGTAGCACATGCCTGTAATCCCAGCTACTTGGGAGGCTGAGGTGGGAGGATTGCTTGAACTCCGGAGGCTGAGGCTGCAGTGAGACATGATCACGCCACTGCACTCCAGCCTGGATGACAAAGCAATACCTGTATATAAAAAAAAAGTCACACTCTATACTATACTTAGGTCCATTTTGATTTACCAAATTTCCACATAAGCGTTTTCACATAAACTTAAAAACATCTTACACCATCCCCATTCTGTGCTCCTTCCCAAGGGGTAACAATTTATCAGTTTCATAGATGTCGTTTCAAGGTTTTTACCAATGAGTTACATCAGCATATCTAGATAGGAGAACAAGTTGAATGGAAGAAGCAATCTCTAACGGATAAAGAAGTGATACTGAAAGGGAGGCATAATCTATAAAAAGCCTCCAATGGTAAGTCCTGTTAGAGAACCCGTTGTGTTGTTT
This sequence comes from Plecturocebus donacophilus, assembly GCA_004027715.1. NCBI lineage: Eukaryota > Metazoa > Chordata > Mammalia > Primates > Pitheciidae > Plecturocebus > Plecturocebus donacophilus. The sequence goes on from PVKP010006466.1 coordinate 58,626, forward strand.
GTCCTTGAGTGAGTCGGGGGACCACATCTACTTCACTCACAGCTGGCAGATGCTCTTCTCAGATGAAGGGTCCACGGTTTACCTCTGCGATTTGCTCAGGTCGATACATTGCATTTCCCTGAGGGTGAGGCCATATGCCCAGTGGAGAGTGGTTGGTGTCAGGCCAGTGCTTCAAATAACACTTTGTATTAATTGCTTCCTGGACAGGGTCAGTGGTGGAAAAAGGAAACGAAACCCAAGACGCTCTCTGCTCGACGCTGCTTAGGCACTCCCTTGGTTAAGAGCGCAGACAGTGAGTTCCCCACACTGGCAGCTGAACCCCAGTTGTGTCGAATAGATATGGAACCTTGCAGAGCTCCTTCTGATACACCTTTTACTGTCAGGTGATACAGGCTGAGTATTTTAATAAGTCAAGAAACAAGGGTTCATTAAACTGGTCATGCCGACGAGTAGCAGACATGTACGATGAACAAGTCCAGAGATCTAATGTAAGACGTGACCACTATAGTTAATGAAGTCGTATTAGGGCTTTCTGTTAAATAAGTACCCTTCGGCTCTTCTTGTCACAGACAAAAGTAACTGTGTGGTAATGCTAATTTGCTTCTCCCACTGGAGTAACTGTTTTACGATCTAGACGTATCCCATAACACCATGTTATAAACCTCAAATATCTATGACAAATCTTGTTTTTAAAAGATCGTTGCAGACCATACCTTCAAAATGTAACTAGAATTAATATTTAACTCCTAAACATCAACTAGGTTATTAGTAGCAGTAGGTTGACAATGTGACTTCTACATTATTTTTATTTGAATGTTCAAATTTAAAAGTCAACTGAAAGAAATTATACTATAGATCTTTAATTTTTGTGGGTACACGCCAGGTATGTATATTTACGGAGTACATGAGCTGTTCAAGCGTGCAATGTGTAATGATCATACCATGTGAAATGGGGGATTTGCCCTTTCAAGCATTTATCCTTTGTGTTACAATCCAATTATACTTTTATTTTACAGTGTATAATTACTGACTATGTGTCGCTCTGTGATATTAAATACTAGGTCTTTTTTTATTTGTACTTATTAACCAACCCCACCTGCACACCACCCCGTCCCCTATTACCCTTCCAGACTCTGGTAACCAGACTTCTATCTCCGCGAGTTCAGTTGTGTTCGTGGTGTTTTAAGTTCCACAAATAAGTGAAAACATGCGATGTTTGTATTTCTGTGTGGCTTGTTTCACTTAACGACCACCAGTTCCAACTATGCTGTTGCAAATGACAGGATCTCATACTTCTTATGGCTGAATAGTCTATACGTACCACACTTTCTTTATCTGTTGATGGACACTACGGTTCCTTCCAAATCTTGGCTTTTGTGAACACGGTTGCCACACACATGGTACTGCAGACATCTCTTTGATAGACTTATTTTCTTTCTTTTGGGTGTATACTCAGCAGTGGGATTGCTGGGTCATATGGTAGCTCTATTCTTAGGTTTCTGAGGAACCTCCAAACTGATCTCCACGGTGGTTTTACTCACATTCTCATCAAGACTGTATGAGGGTTCCAGACTTACCTGGCGGAGGAGATACCATGATCACGAAGTTGGTTTTCCCAGAGTGAGCTTGTCCTTTGCACTCCAGATGTGCTGACCCCTGCAATGTCCGCTAATGTGGCAAACTCCACTGCATAATTTGTGGTACTGGGGACTGCATTCACGCTTTCCCCTGGATAAAGAAAAAAACTTTTTTAAAGGGTGTATGAGGGTTCCCTTATCTCTACATCCTCTCCAGCATTTGTTATTGTGTGTCTTTTGGATATAAGGGATTTTAATCAGGGGGAGATGATCCCTCATTGTAGCTCTGACGTGCATGTCTCTGATCAGTAATGTTAAGCACCTGTTCATATGCCTGTCTGCCACTTGTATATCTTCTTTTGAAAAATGTTCAAGTCTTTTGCACATTTTTGATCAAATTATTAGACTTTTTTTCCTATACAGCTGTTTGAGCTCCTTCTATGTTCTGGTTATTGATCCCTTGTCAGATGGGTACTCTGCAAATACTTTTTTTCCCAATCTGTGGGTTGTCTCTTCACTTTGTTGATTGTGTCTTTTGTTGTGCAGAAGCTTCTTGATGTGATCCCATTTGTCCATTTTTGCTTTGATTACCCGTGCTTGTGGGGTATTGCTCAAGAACTTTTTACCCGGAACAATGTCCTAGAGAGTTTCCCCAATGTTTTCTTGTAATAGTTTCATAGTTTGATGTCTTACATTTAAGTCGGTGATCAATTCTGGTCTGACTTTTTTATATAGCAAGAGGTAGGGATCTAATTTCTTTCTTCACATGAAGATCTAGCTTGGTATCTTTGTCAAATTAGTTCACTGTGAATGTGTGCGGTTTTTTTTTTCCTGTGTTTTCTATTGTGTTCCATTCATCTATATGTCTGTTTTTATGCCAGTACTATGTCATTTTGATTATTTTAGCTATTTATAATTTGAAGTCAGGTAATGTGTTTCCTCCAGTATTGTTCCTTTCGCTTAGGATAGCTTTCGTTATTCTGGATCTTTTATGGTGCCAGATACATTTTACAATTGTTCTTCCGATTTCTGTGAAGAATGTCATTGGTATTTTAATAGGGATTGAATTGAATCTGTAAATTGTTTTGGGTAGTCTAAACATTAGCACTTGATTATTTTAATCCATCATCTTGCAGTATCTTTCCACTTCTGGGTGTCTTCTACAACCTCTTTCATCAGTGTTTTTATAACTTTCTTTAGCGATCTTTCATTTCTTTGATTAAGTTAATTTTTAGATATTTAAATTTATTTGTAGCTATTGTAAATGAGATTACTTTGATTTTTTTTTTCCCCCCAGATTGTTCACTTTTGGTGTACAGAAATGCTGAGTGTGTGTGTATGTATGTGTGTGCACGTGTGCGTGCACATGCGTGTGTGTGTGTGTTCTATGTATCCTGAAACCTAATGTTTATCAGTTCCATAGGGTGTGTGTGTGGTGGGGGGGTGGGGTGTATGTTTAGATTTTTCCCAGATATAAGATCATGTCACCTGTAATCAAGGATAACTCAGCTTCTTCTATTCCAATTTGGATGCCCTTTCTTTCTTTCTCTTGTCTGGTTTTCTAGCTCGTACTTCTAGTACTACATTGAGTAACGTTGATGGCAATGGATATCCTTGTCATGTTTTCAATCTTAGAGCAAGGCTTTCAGCTTTTTCCCATTCGGTATGATACTAGCTGTGGGTCTGTCAATCGGCTTTTATTACGAAGTATGTTTCTTCTATGCCCAGTTTTGTTTTTTTGTACTTTAGGCTCTGGGGTACATGTGCAGATCATGCAGGATTGTTGCATAGATACATTCACAGCAAGGTGGTTTGCTGCCTTCATCCCCCCATCACCTATATCTGGTATTTCTCCCCATGTTATCCCTCCCCATCCCCCACTCCCCAATGTCCCTCCCCTAGACCCCCACCCAACTGACCGCATTGTGTGATGCTCCCCTCCCTGTGTCCATGTGTTCTCATTGTTCAACACCTGCCTATGAGTGAGAACATGCAGCGTTCGGTTTTCTGTTCTTGTGTCAGTTTGCTGAGAATGATGGTTTCCAGATTCATCCACGTCCCTACGAAGGACACGAACTCACCGTTTTTTATGGCTGCGTAGTATTCCGTGGTGTGTATGTGCCACATTTTCCTTGTCCAGTCTATCATCGATGGGCATTTGGGTTGTTTCCAGGTCTTTGCTATTGTGAGCCACTGCACCTGGCCATCCTCTACCATTTTAATACATTTTCCAACATGCCTTTGACTGTCAGTGGACTTTCACAGGTGGGAATCTTAACAAGTCGAACATTTAGCAAGGTTGTTGCCTGAAATAACAGTAGAAAATCCACATTATGAACTTGAAAATAAGGAGATTTTGGGGGAGAGTAAAGATGTATCCTGGTGGTGATGGTTTTGTTCATCGTGAAAAGTGACAAGAAATGCACTAAAGAATAAACTTAAGGTTTTAAACTAAGTTGATGGAAAATACAAAGGTCCTTGGCAGACTTTTCTGACCACAAAGGTTCTCAAGAAAGAGCTTCAGGGTCATAGGATGGTTCTATTTTAAACTGTTTGAGGAGCCTGTGCGTCACTTTTCATCATGACTCCTCTAATTGACAGCCCCACGAACCGTGCACAAGGCTTCTCTTTTCTCCTCTTGTTCACCCACACTGACCTTTTGTCGTCTTGATAATTTCCATTCTAACAGGCGTGAAGCGAAGATCTCATGGTGATCTTTATCTGCATTTCTGATTCGTGATGTTGAACACCTTTTCATCCCTCTCCTTTTGGAACTGTAATTACATGTATTTTACAGTCGCCCTTTGATGTTGTATCCCAGTTCCCTGATGGCCTGATTGCTTCTGTGATTGTTTTTCCTCTGTGCTCGTTAGGCCAGTGCTGTGTTTCCCAATCCTTTCTTCTGCTGTGTGCCGTCTGCCATTCAGCCATTCCAATGAATTCTTTGTTTTGCAGAGTGAGTACTTGAAGTTAGGGAGCTGATTTGCATACTCTATATACATAATATATGAGCATATATATGTAACATATTAAAAAACTTAGAAAATTCTTCCTTTTTTTTTTTTTGTTCATTTTTTTTTTCTGTGCCTCCCTCCAAATTGGATGTCAAGAAAATTCTTCCTAATTCCAAAAGCTGGGTCGTATGTACATATGCTTCTCTTTCATTTTTTAAATTTTGATTTTGACAAATAGGTATGCATAGTCATAGGGGGCAGTATGATGTTTTGATATGCTTCCATTGTGGAACGTTGACATGAAGCTAACAAATGCCTTATCTCATGTACTTATTCTCCTATGTGTGTGTATATGTGTGTGCGTGTGTGTACATATGACTGCGTGTGTGTATATATGTGTGTGTGTGTCTGTATGTGTGTGTATGTGTGTGTATATGTGTGTGTATGTGTGTATATGTGTGTATGTGTGTATATGTGTGTGTAGGTGTATATGTGTGTTTGTGTGTGTGTGCGTGCATGTATGTGTATACGTGTATGTGTGTATATGTGTGTGTGTATATACATATATATATATAAATCTCAAACTGGAAAGTCTCTGTATGGCAAAGGAGATGAGTGAAGAAACCCATGGATTAGGAGAAAATATATTTGTAAACTATGTATTTTATGGAGCTAATATCCAAAATATGTAAGGAACTCAATAAGAAAATAGATAACCTAATCAATAAATTGGCAAAAAAAAAAAACCCCACCCTAAATAGACCATCTTCCAAAGATTTTTTTCTTCATTATGAATCATAGTTCATAATCAAGAACCAGACTCATAATCCTCAGCATGGTTTTCTGCTTCTTTGAATCTGAATTTTTTACTGTTTACTGAACATCGTATATAAAAACAGTAAGGAGAATGCCCCGCATCTGCCAGGTTGTGCAGATGTGTGAAATCGGGCCTGGGCAGCCGTGGTCGTCTCGAGGGTGGGATCAGGCTCATCTCCACTGAGGAGGGCCAGGGCGTCCCATTCCAGTTCATTCCGGGACCCCAGCCAGCCTTGCTGCCGCCGGTAATCACTGGTTTTTATTCTTCCACACCACTCCTCTCCCTCTTCTGTCCGCCCTTGCCCCAGGGATAAAAACATTTTCAGGTATCTGCTCACTAAAGAAGTCATTCCCCTCTGCAATTCACTTACTTAGACTCATTTCTGCATCTTATCTCTGTGATAGCTTTCTGCTTACGTCTTACTATTTTTTCTTTTGTTTTTGTTTTTGCAGTGTGTCACCTTGTATCTTCTCAAGGAATAAATCTCCCTTTACGATAAATTTTTTGAGTATATTTTATTGCACTTTAGGTTCTGGGGTACGTGTGCAGATCATGCAGGACTGTTGCGTAGGTACATACATGGCAATGTGGTTTGCTGCCTCCATCTCCCCGTCGCCTATATCTGGCATTTCTCCCCATGTTATCCTTCCCCAACTCCCTACCCCCCACTGTCCCTCCCCAATCCCTCCCCAAGAGACCCCTACAATAAATTTTAACTTTACTCCGTATATCATTTCATTTATCTTAAGTAGTTCATTAAATGGTTGAGATTTAAGTCATGATACGCATAAACAAGAAAATAGAAGAAAGATGAATGTGCACCTCGTGACTGATGGGCAAAAATGTAATAGGTTGGCTGCTTCAAGCTGAATACATGCCAGGAAACAGCCCCTGAACTCAAGTTATTCCCTCAAAGAAAGCTGGGTGTGAAACTAAGCATTATCACTGAAGGCTACATAAAATGCTGTGGAACCCCAAAAAAGGAAGAAATATGTCCCTGATGCCAAGTAAATGAGAGGGATGCCCTTGGATAAAGAGCAAGGCTAAAACAGATGTCAATTCCATTGTGTAGGTGAATAGGTTTTATTCATTCTTTTTCCTTTAAAGCAGCATGGGCTGGGTGCAGTGGCTCATGCCTGGAATCACAGCGCTTTGGGAGGCCAAGGCAGGTGGATCACCTGAGGCCAGGAGTTTGAGACCAGACTGGCCAACATGGTGAAACCCCGTCTCTACTGAAAATATAAAAAATTAGCTGGGCGTGGTGGTGCGTGCCTGTAATCCTAGCTACTCGGGAGACTGAGGCAGGAGAATCGCTTGAACCCGAGAGATGGAGGCTGCAGTGAGCTCAGACTGCACCACTGCGCTCCAGCCTGGGCGACGGAGTGAGACTCTTTCTCAAAAACAAATAAAGCAATATGATAGTAAATATCCTTGTACCTATATCTTTGTGATGAGCAGTCGTAGGTAAAAATGTCTACCATACTTTTCCTGTAGACATGAAAACAAGGTAACACTGATTTTACATCTTAAACTTTTGTCTTTGCATTTCTTTCTGCCCTCTACTCGCTGGCTTAGGCAATATGGAAGCATGCAAAGCTCTCATGAGGAGAAAATTCACCCTGCAATGGGAAAATCACACCTTGGGAGAATTTCATTATAGATTTTTCGGGGACGTTGCAGCAGATGTGTTCTACGTGATTCACTTAGCCTATGATCCTACCAGCCGTTACTCAGCAAGGGATCTCAATGTGTTCCTGATGGGAGAGATGGCGTCTGGCAAAACGATGATTCTAAGAATGGCAGTGACGAGGTGGCTCAGTGGTGACATGTGGCAGAACACCATCTCATACATCGTTCCCCTCACTGCTCACGAAATAAACCAGATGACCAGCATGAGCTTGGCTGAGCTGATCGCCAAGGACTGGCCTGACCACCAGGCTCCCATCGCAGACATCCTGTCCGACCCTGGAAAAGTCCTTTTTATCCTCGAGGACTTGGACAACATACGATTCCAGTTAAATATCGACGAGCATGCTTTGTGTACTGACAGCACCCAGAGAGTCCCAATTCCGATTCTCCTGGTCAGTTTGCTGAAGAGAAAAATGGCTCCGGGTTGCTGGTTCCTCATCTCCTCAAGGTTCACCAACGAGGATGTCATAAACATGTTCTGGAAAAACACGGATATCTTCACGACCTTGCATATCTCTAATGATAAGAGGGGGGTATATTTTAACTCTTTCTTCAATGACCGCCAGAGAGCTTTGAGAGCCCTCCAACTTGTGCATGACAACGAAATGCTTGTGACTCTGTGCCAAGTCCCCATCTTATGCTGGATCACGTGCTCTGTCCTGAATCAGCAGAGGGACATGGAACTCTGCTGCCAAACTCCCACGGATCTCCATGCCCACTTTCTTGCCGGTGCGTTGACATCGGAGGCTGGACTTACCACCAGTCAGTATCACCTAACTCTCCTCAAACGTCTGTGTTCACTGGCCGCGGGAGGACTGTTTACAAACACCCTACATTTCAGTGGGGAAGACTTCAGGTATGTCGGGCTTACTGAGGCCGATGTCTCCGTGCTGCAGACCCTGAATATTCTCTTGCCAAGCAGCACTCACAAAGGCTGTTGCAAATTCATCCACTTGATCCTCCAGGAGTTCTGTGCGGCCATGGCCTATCTGATGTCAGTACCTCACTGCCAGCTCCCCTCGGGCACGAAAGGGTATAAAGAGAAGAGAGAACAATACTGTGACTTTAATCAAGTGTTTACTTTCATTTATGGCCTTTTGAATGAAAACAGGAGAAAGATTCTTGAGACATCCTTCGGCTTCCAGCTACCGAGAGTAGATGCTTTCAGGCAATACTCGGTGGCCTGCATGAAACAGCTGGGCCGAGACACAGAAAAGCTCACGCACCACGTGTCTTTGTTTTACTGTCTCTTTGAGAATCGGGAGGAAGAATTTGTTAGACTGACTGTGGACCCCTTGCAAGAGGTTACCGTTTACCTTCAAACCAACAACGATATGATGGTGTCGTTATACTGCCTGGAGCGCTGCAGCCATATGCAGACGTTTAAGTTGAGTGTTCAACGCATCTTTGAAAGCAAAGAGCCAACTGTGAGGCCGACTCCTAGGTGAGTCTTAAAAAAAATCCTCTTTCCTGTTTTTCTAAGACCTGCCCATCATTCTAGAGCTGGTTGACCAGAACAAGATAACCTCGGGGCCATAAAGAACTTGATTTCCAATCTAGCATCTCATTAGACCAGTGACTTCAGTGTCTCTGCTTCTGTTTAAACTCAAAGTTTGAGCTAAACCTCAGCACCGTTGGCCCCTTCGGCCAGCCCATCCTTTGCGGCGAGGGTCTGTCTCGTGCGTTGTGAGTGGTTTAGCAGTGTCTCTGGTCTCTCCTGTGGCCAGTGGCATTTCCTTTTCTCCACTTGTGACAGGAATAGAAATCTTTAGACGTAGCCAAACGTCTGCTGGAGGGCAGAGCTGCCTTGTTGTGAACCGGGTTTGACCTAATTTCTTCAGATCTGTCGTATAGATTAAAGAGAAATAAACCTTGGACTGTTACATTACGGGAGGGTTCCTGATAGCACAAAACTCGTGATATGCATTTTTAATGTGACGTTTTAAAATATTTGATCTCACGTTGAAAGGCCTTGCCCTCTGCTGTGTCTTCCCTGACTATGGCGTCACCAGCTACTTCAGTGGGTCCGAGTATTGAGTTTTCATGGTTGACCCTGCTTTATTTCTTGCCGCCTGGTATTAACTCTGAGTGAGACAACAGGCGCTGTCAAAAGATATTTTAATATACATGTTTCTTAAATGGCTGCAGTTGAGTCGATTCTGTTGGCAAACTCAGTTTCTCTTCCATGTAGTCAGATGAAGAGCCTTGTCTACTGGAGAGACATCTGCTCTCTTTCTCGCACAATGGAGAACCTCCAGGAGCTGCATGTTTTTGACAGTGACCTTAATCATCTTTCAGAAAGGATCCTGTCTAGAGCGCTGGAGCATCCTAGCTGTCGACTTCGCACACTCAGGTGAGTACCGTATCAACCTGTGCCGTAGATGTTCCCCCAGGGATAACAGTGATCTCTTTTTCTTTCTCTGGGAGAAGACAATATACAAAACATACTTTCAGGTCAGGTTCATCAGGGCCGAGCCTCCTTCTGGTCGTGTCTCCCATCTTTAGTGTGTCTATGACAAAGATGACCGTGGGCCACAACGACGCTGAGGTCCCCGCCAACATGGCTGCCTTCAAGCAGGAAGCCACAGAAGGGAGAAGGAAAGGTTTATCTCTAAGTTTCAGGACCTCCCTCGAGGGAGCCTTTCCAAAACTCTTTCTGGTATCCCTTCTGCTTGCGTCTCATGGGCCTGTTTATGTTGTCCTCACACAGCTTCGTATGACTGCAAAGGGGACTGGGAGAGTCATCTCTTGCAATCAGGAAGAAATAGTAACATTTGGAGTTATCCTAAGGAAGAAAGCGGAAACGGGTCAGTGTAGGAGGCCAGCAGTTTCTTTCCTAGGAAGGCGTTAGAATCAGGTGAAAAGCAGCTGCGTTTGCCTGAACACTCATGGGATAATTAGTATTTATCTGAGTTTGCAGTAGCTCTCCAGGGAATGTCAGTAAATTATTCAGCACACATCAACATAGATGATGTTCCCAGGATTCTGGAAGCCCAGGAGTTAGCTTGATTTCCATTCAAGAAGAACGCCTACTTGGAAGTGCTAGTCTAAGCACATGGGATATATCGAAGGGCAAAAAGACAAATGTCCTTGCTTGGCTATCTGATGAGACAGAATATGGGAAAACACAGTAAGTGCATGCACTTTAGAGTATTTACGGTAAGAGTGCTCTGGGGAAAAGAATGCCAAGGACAGGTGCCTGTGTGGGCATTTGAGGGTATGGAACGGTACAGGCTGTAGTCATAAGTTCCGCAGAGAAAGTGAGACTTGAACAGAGGCTTGAATGAGGCGAAGGAATGAATCAAAGAAACAACTGTTGGTCGTCCCGGGGGGTGGGAGAGATCCGGGAAACAAAGACTTTGTGTTCAGAGAGGCTTTGTGTTCCTCAGACCAGTGTGAGGGGAAGCGTGTCGGGGAAACGGCTCAGAGGTGTGTTTGGCAAGATCGTGGTGTTGCAAGCCAGCGCCGGCACTGGGCTTTCTGGAGTGAGGTGAGGAGTTCCGAGGGGTTTTGAGCAGAGGTGCCGTAACTTAGCTTGCATGTTAAGAGACTCATTCTGGATGTTGTGTTGTAAAATGGCCAGTCAGGGAGCAGGGGCAGCATCGGACGCTCAGAGGAGGCTCTTTCTTGGTGTTTCCAGGTGAAAATCGATGGTGCTTCTGAGGATGTGACTTGGTTTTCGTATGTGGCGTGAAGAAGGCGTTCAGTTTGTCTTCTACTGATGACTAGTTGGTTAACCCAGAACCATTTATTGAAAAGGGAGCCCTTTCTCCATTGCTTGTTTTGTCAGCTTTGCTGAAGATCAGATGGTTGCAGTGTGTGCCCTCATTTCTGGGGTCTGTGTTCTGTTCCCTTGGTCTGTGTGTTTTTGGACCGGTACCATGCTGTCCTGGTTACCACCGCCTACAGTACAGTTGGAGATTGAGTCGTGTCATGCCTTCAGTTTTGTTCTTTTGGCTTAGGATTGCCTTGGCAATTAGGGCTTTTTTTTGGTTCTGTATGAACTGTAAAATAGTTTTTTTCTAGTTCTGTGAAGAATGCCACTGGTAATTTGATAGGAATAGCATGAAATCTGTAAATTGCTTTGGGCAATATGGCCATTTAAAAAATATTGATTCTTCCATCCATAAGCATGGAATGTTTTTTTCCATTTGTTTGTGTCCTCTGATCTCCTTCGTGATTCTCCTTGTGAGATCTTGTACCTCTCCGGCTAGCCGTATTCCTGGGTATTCTTTGTGAGGCAGTTGTGGATGGGATTACATTCCTGATTTGGCTCTCCACTTGACTGCCGTTAGTGTATAGGAAGGCTAGTGATTTTTATGCATTGATTTTATTTTTCTCTTTCTGTATCCTGACACTTGTGGAGTTCATCAGCTGAAGAAGCTTTGGGGCCAAGACTAATGGAAATTGCTAGATATGGAATCAGGTCATCTGCAAACAGGGATCGTTTTACTTCTGCTCTTCCTATTCGGATGCCCTTTCTTTCTTTCTCTTGCCTGATTGCTCTGGCTAGGACTGCTGAAACTGAATAATTTACATGTGCTTGATCCTGTGGCTATACCAGCCATTAGCATATTACGGCTTTTGCTCTCAGTATAGAAAAGCATGATTAAATTTACGCATGTGGATGTACATTTTCTTAGTATCCCTCTTGTGGGTCCCGCTTAAGAAAAGTCAATGGGATAAACACACAATAAAGACCCAGTGATTACTTCACGGTCAACAGGCTGACCTTGGAATTAGCAATAGTCTTCAGACCTGAAGTTTAAGACGGAGGGCAATGTGTGAGGACGTAATCCACGCCAAGAATCTTTATTCTGGAATGAAGTAAGGCAGGCAGGAGAAATTGTGGAGAGGTTCAGACCTTTACTGGCCCTTTCCTGCTGCTTTGTCCTGTGCAGATTGTCCTATGTCTCGACGGGCACTGGGTTTGAGGACTTACTCAGCGCTGTGGCTTTTAACCGGAGCCTGACCTGCCTGAGCCTCAATTGTATGTCCATTTCCCTAAACATGTTTTCACTTCTGCATGAGATCCTGACTGAGCCCACATGCCAAATAACTCATCTGAGGTGAGTCACTGCTGGGCTGAAAGCTCACTGCGTATGAGGGAAATGGCTGGTGTTGGTGTGCAGAGGTGCCCTCTTGATAACACTACCTGCTACCTACCTTTGCTGCCCCTCATTCCTCAAAGGTTTGTGGCACATGGTTTATTTCTTCCTCACCAACATGATTCCTGTCTTTTGATTTCAATTTCTACCTTGATGTTTTATGTACCATGGCTTCTCCCTTGACTGATCCTTCTCTAATGATCTAATTCCTCTGGTCATTCTTGAAGTACAGACGACTCGTGAAACCCTAAGACATTGTCCAATGGAAATTATTCAAGCCACAAACTGAAATTTTCCAGCAGCCACATTAGAAAGCAAAAGGAAGCAAGTGAAACTAATTTTTACAATATCTTAACCCAGCATATCCAATTATATCCATATGTAATTAGTACAAAAAGCTATTGGTGTGATTTTATATTCCTTTTTTGGGTGGAGGCTTCAGAATCCAGTGTTTCACAGAGAATGTCACCACTCTGGCACATTTTCATCAGAAATGATTGACCTCCATATTGATCACATAAAATTTGCAATTGAGAGTACTAATTCACATGCCCGTGTCCTAAATAAACTTAAATCTTCCAGTAATTTGAAATCAACCTTTAAATTTAAACTAACCAGGCCTAGTGGCTCACACCTGTAATCCCAGTACTTCAGGAGGCTGAGGGGTGGACCGCTTGAGGTCAGGAGTTCGAGACCAGCCTGGCCAACATGGTGAAACCCCAACTCTACTAAAAATACAAAAAATGGCCAGGCATGGTGGCAGACACCTGTAATCCTAGCCACTCAGAAGGCTGAGGCAAGAGAATCGGTTGAACCCGGGAGGCGGAGGTTGCCGTGAGCTGAGATCATGCCACTGCATTCCACCCTGGGCAACAAGAGCAAAACTCCATCTCAAAAAATGAATACATAAATAAATAAATTCCAGTGTAAGTGCAGTAAAGCAAACAATCCACTCCCGCAGTCACACTAGCCACGCTTTAAGTGCTCAGTAGCTCTTTTTGCTAGTGACTCAATATTGGATAATGCCACCTTCTACATCTCATCTCCAGTAAGTGCATTTCACTTGCGCTCTCAACTTCAGGTACCTCGCGCTCTAATGGCAGCTCCTGCATTCTCAAGCCACTTTGTCTTGCAAGCAAATTTGCCCAGCTTTTCATCCCACTGGGTCCTTTAGCCATTTGAGCAGCAGCTTTCCACTCCTTTACCTCTCTCATCCCTCACTTTGTGGTTTTTGTTTTGTTTTTGTTCTGAGATGGAGTTTCACTCTTTCTGCTCTGGTTAGAGTGCCGTGGTGCGATCTCGGCTCATTGCCGCCTCCGCTTCCTGGGTTCAAGCGATTCTCCTGCCTCAGCCTCCAGAGTAGCTGGGATTACGATCACCCGCCACCATGTATGGCTAATTTTTGTGTTTTTAGTAGAGACAGGGTTTCACCATGTTGGCCAGGCTGGTCTTGAACCTTTGAGCTCAAGTGGCTTACCCAACTCAGCCTCCCATAACCCAGACTATGCAGAAAAAAACATCAGAAGTCCGTGTAAATGTGATGATGGTACGTTGAGGGTCATGATAAGTTTCTGAATGTGATCGTACCCATATCCCCTGATCAGATGGGCTGCTTCATACCTGACGTACCGTTCTGAACCATCACCCTGGAAGCCACGTGGAGATGAATGCCGAAGGGGAAGAAACTGCCTTCCCACAGCGTTTCTTGAGTCTGTAACCTTGACCAGATTTGAACTCTGAGAAGTGGTGTAGGGAAAGAAAGGTTAGAAGTAAAGGGATCTGGCTGGACATGGTGGCTCATGCCTGTAATCCTAGCACTTCGGGAGGCTGAGGTGGGCCAACGATCTGAGGTCAGGAGTTCGAGACCAGCCTGACCAACATGAAGAAATCCCATCTCTACTAAAAATACAAAGTTTAGGCAGGCATGGTGACACGTGCCTGTGCTCTCAGCTACTCTGGAGGCTGAGGCAGGAGAATCGCTTGAACCCAGGAGGCAGAAGGTTGCAGTGAGCCGAGATCACACCACTGCACTCCAGCCTGGGCAACAGGAGCGAAACTCCGTCTCAAAAAATAAAAAGTAGAGAGATCTGTTCATTTTCTTTTTAGGTAGATATCTCACTCGGTTGAGTCTGATTTTTTTTATTTAAAAGAGGGGATGGCGTAAGCGGGAAACCTCTTTTCATCTCTGAATGAGATGAAAATTTATATATTCTTTTTCTATATTCTTTATCTTGCAGCCTGATGAAGTGCGACTTGCGAGCCTGTGACTGCAGAGAAATCGCCTTGCTCATCACCAGCGGCTGCAGCCTGAGAAAACTGACCCTATCCAACAACCCGCTGCATGACGACGGGGTGAACGCACTGTGCGAAGCCCTGGTCCATCCCAACTGCACGCTTCGTTCGCTGGTGTGAGTCAGCTTAGATAGGCTCACCACGTAGAAGCTCAGACTGGCTTGCAGGTCTAAGCTTGTGATCAGAGAACAGTGGTGGGAAAAGGGCAGCAAAGCGAAGCAGGGGAAAGCGTGGGCTCTGGAGTTCAGTAGGTCTGGGTTCATACTCCGGCTTACACCTGATTGGCGAAACGTTGGCAAAAATGTATCTGGATTTTTTTTTCCTACTTGTATTTCTCAATCTGGACAGTGGGGTCACAACACTACCAAACTTACAGCTTTGGAAAGAGAGTTAAAAATGGTGGTCACGGCCAGGCGCGGTGGCTCACGCCTGTAATCCCAGCACTTTGAGAGGCCGAGGCAGACGATCACAAGGTCAGGAGTTCAAGACTATCCTCGCCAACGTGGTAAAACCCCATCTCTACTAAAAATACAAAAATTGGCTGGGCATGGTAGCATGTGCCTGTAGTCCCAGCTACTCGGGAGGCCAAGGCAGGAGAATCCCTTGAACCAGGGAGTTGGAGGTTGCAGTGAACTGAGATCACGCCATTGCACTCCAGCCTGGTGGAAGAGTGAAACTCCATCTCAAAAAAAAAAAAAAATGGTGGTCACAACATTCCAAACACAGCACCTAGGCCATACGGCTAATTTTGTATTTTTAGTGGAGACAGGATTTCTCAATGTTGGTCAGGCTGGTCTCGAACTCCAGACCTCAAGTGATCCACCCAACTCGGCCTCCCACAGCACTGAGATTACAGGCGTGAGCTACCGCACCTAGCTTCATTATATATTTTCTATAAAAATGTTTGTTTGCAGGGTAACACCATGAACTCCTCTCTTCATATGACATCATATTGCATTATGTTTTTAAAATCTCAAATTGTTCTAGGAATCCAGATGAATCCAGTAAGTGATTGTCAATATGAGCTAATTTGGTTATAAAACAAGGTATCATGAAGAAAGGGACAGACCGTTGGTTCAATAAATAGATTCCAAATAGGTATTTGTTTCATCTCATATCTACCAGTTTTTTGTTTCCTGCTAGATTTTTTTAACTAGTTTCAGGTATAATTTACATATCAGAAAACTTGTCTACTTAAGGTACAGCTTCATGTTTTTTTAATGTGTAGAGTTGTACAGCCATTACGATATCATTCTTAGAACGTTTTTATCACCTTAGATTGTCCGCATGGAGTTTTTCATAGTTCACATCTGTATTTAAAATAATCCAGATATACTAAGCAAAAAAATGTTTGTTTTGGTAACTTATTTTAAGTAGGCAAGGAATTTCTAAGCCTAAGAACAGTGAAAGAAGTCACAGTGGTTTGAGGAAAATGCCTGTAAAAGGCCAAAATTACGGTCGTGACCAAATCCGATAGCTGGAAAATGGCATGCAAATGAGGTTTCCACGAGGACAACAGGGAGCTTCTGTAGCTTCCAGGTCTTCGCTTTTACTTACACATATAATTTAGCCTCATAAGCACGTGTTAGTATGCAAAGGAAAGCATACCCCGTTTCACTTGTCAAAGCCAAATTAATATAATTACATAGACCTTTGGCAATCATTTTAAAGTATAAAAACCGTTCTAAGCTTGCAGCTGTGTAAAAGCAGGCCGGGTGCAGGTTTGGTCTGTGACCACCCCCTGGTCTATTTTATCGGTTTCCCATACCTGAGCCAAGATTCAGTGTTACCAGTCAATAAATTGGTTATTGCTAACTTTTCTTTGAGACTGAGTTGCACTGTGTCACCCAGGCTGGAGTGCAATGGCATAATCCTGGCTTACTGCAATCTCCGCCTCCTGGGTTCAAACGATTCTTCTGCCTCAGCCTCTCCTGAGTAGCTGGGATTACAGACGCACACCACCACACCTGGCTAATTGTTGTATTTTTGACAGAGAGACAGAGTTTCACCATGTTGACTAGGCTGGTCTTGAACTCCTGACCTCAGATGATCCTCCCGCCTCCCGCTCCCAAAGTGCTGGGATTACAGGCATGAGCCACTGAGCCCAGCCTGTTTGCAACTTTTTAACCTGTCTGGGAAAAAAGTGCAGCTCACTGCCAGTGCAGTATTCTTGGGGCAAACAGAAAACAGTTTAAAAAAACAGAGGTTTGGCTGGTGCAGTGGCTCAGGCCTATAATTCTGGAACTTCGGGAAGCCAAGGCAGGCAAATTACTTGAACCCAAGAGTTCGAGACCAGCCTGGGCAATAAAACAGTGAGACCCCATCTCTGTTATTTAAAAAATTATTTAAAAATAAATAATGGGAAAAAAAGAGAGACTGGAAATCCAGATTAGGATTGAGTAAACTTTCACTTATTGGCAAGAAGCTAAACCTGGACAGACAAACGGGATGCCACAAAATTGGCTTATAAAAGAGTGTCTGGTGTGCCGTCTGTTTCTTAGTTTAAAAAATCCGCAGCCGGGCACCGTGGCTCATGCCTGTAATCCCAATACTTGGGGAGGCTGAGGCAGGCAGATCACCTGAGGTCAGGAGTTTGACACCAACCTGGCCAACATGGTGAAACCCCGTCTCTACTGAAAATACAAAAATTAGCCGGGCATGGTGGCACATGCCTGTAGTCCCAGCTACTCGGGAGGCTGAGGCAGGAGAATCGCTCGAACCCGGGAGGCAGAGGTTGCAGTGAGCCGAGAACGCATCACTGCGCTCCATCCTGGGCAACGAGAGCAAAATCCCTTATCAGGAAAAAAAAAAAAAAAAAAAAAAGGAAAATTTTCAAGAGTTCCTTTATTCACTGATAAATAACAAAGCAACCCTTTCAAAGTGAGTTTTTAAACGGAAAATCTTAGGATTCAATTTAACCAAATACACTTTATGAAACAATGTGGAAACCAAATTCCAGAACTTCCATGAGATGATCCTGTTAGTGGGTTTGATTTTTCTCATGCCCTGGTCTGCATTATCCATTCGGTAGCTCGCCCTCTGTGCTACTTGGGGTCCTTTTAATCTCCTTTTCCAAATAAGAAAGTCACTGGTGGAGACCTTGGTCAGTGGCAGCAGAAGGCACAGAGGCGCTCGTGGACGTGGGGTGGGTGGTCTCGGATGCCCCCCCTGGTGCTCTCACTGATTTGCTCTTCTTTCTGTGTGTGTGGCCCCGTGCAGGTTAGTCTTCTGCTGTCTCACTGCAAGTTGCTGCAACTTCCTTGGAAGAGCTCTCCTGCTCAGCCCAAGTCTCAAAGAATTAGACCTGAGTGTGAATCACTTAAAAAATTATGGAGCATTAATTTTGATATTTCCCTTGGTGTTTTCCTGTCGTTTAGAGGAGCTGCAGTAAGTCTTCCCACAGTTCTCCCGGATGCCATGTTTCTGTGTGAGGGCTTGGGTGGTGGAGATGACGACAGAAATAAGACTCTAATGATGGCCTCATGGGTGAGAGGAGTATGGGAACCTGAGGTCCCCCAAAACAGGCGGCAGGAAAGCACGGTGAGATTCGTTAGCGATACCCTTTAGCTCAGAAAGAGCAGAGTTTACAAAATGCCTCAGATCCTTATCACACAGAGAAGGGTGCCTGGACCGGGCTCGTGTCCCTGCCCGCAGGTGGACATAGCGTGGGAAATGCCGCAGGAGAGGGGACCCAAAGATCCTCCCCTGGCCCAGCTTACAGTTTCTGAGGCAGAGAACATCTTCTGGGGCGGGCAGTCATAGGGGCATCTTTTTGTTGGGGAGTAGCTTTATTGGGAAAAGGATGCATTGGGGTAGGTGGCCATATCCCAGCCACTGGTAGCAGCCAAAGACACCTAAGTGAGGCATGATGCAGCGGCCTCTGAATGAACTTCCAGGGGAAATACGTAACAAGCCTTCTGAGTGGGCCTCATCAATGATGCTGAATAATCAGCCTTCTCGTATTTTCTCCGAACTGATCACTTCCCACTTGCCTAAAAAAAAATTGTTCAAAGAATTCCTTGGAGTTGTTGGATTTGAACTCTTTTGAAAATATTCTACCTCAACTGTCTTTGGATCAGAAATAGGAGAAACTCATACCCTAAAAGCATCTCCTGTTCACAGAATAGCACGACTGTGGCCTGTGAGGTCCTGAGCTGAGGTGCTTATGAGACTGTGTAAGACTGTGCCCAGCAGTTCTGTCTTGTAGTTAGAAATTGAACCCGTGTTACCGTGTAATTTGGTACGAATGGGCAGGTAACAGGAAAGTCTGGGGATATCCTTTCCTTCTAGAATCTTCCCTCCTTTGGCAAGGCAGTTTATAGAAAACTGCCTTTGGGAAAATAATATAACCCATCCTCCCTTTTTCTTCATGGCCGTTAGTTTGTGCTTAGTAGGTTGAGATAAATTCACTCATACTGTAGAATAGGGGTCAGAAACCTTTTCCTCTAAAGGTCTAGACAGTAAATACTCCGGGCTTTGTGGGTTATAGTGTCCCTGCCATAACTATTTAACTCTCCCATAGCTCAAGAGAGACCTGGAAAAAATGTCAACAAATGTGCGTGGCTATGTTCCAATACAATGTGATGTACAAAAACATAGTTGCCTAGGTTGGGCTCTCAGAGCATGGTTGGAAGCTTGCTGCAGACTCCAAACACATTCTTTTGTCGTCGTTCAAGCATTACCGTTAAGTGTAACTGTCCTTTTTGGCTGTTACCGACCCAAAACCGGATGGGGACCCCTCTATGAGCTTCCATAGGGCATGTGAAACCCCACACAATTTTGCTATATTGTCCATGCCATTCTCAAATTCCTGGGCTCAAGCGATCCTTCTGTGTCAGCCTCTTGTGTAGCTAGGATTACAGGCATGCATCACCGCACCCGGCTTTGTAACTACTAAATGAAAAATAGGATTTTCTGGAATCTGCCTTAGTATCTGATTATTCAGTATTAAATGCACATTCTATAACAAATATAGAATGTATATTAAATGTCAGGCACTCTTCTAGGTGGCTGGAATACATCAGTGAACAGAATAAATACTCATGTATTAATGGATCTTGTATTGGCAAGGGGGGAGATAGGAAATAAGACATAAGTAATTTGTATCTTGTTAGACCAGAGGTCGGCAAACTATATTGCCCAAAGGCCAAATGTGGCCCTCTGCCTGTTTTTATAAAGACTTTACTGGAACATAGCCCTTCAGCTACACGTGTTTCATGAATGCGTTTGTGCTGCAATGGCAAAGTTGAGTCGTTGACACACAGGCACCATGGCCCATGAAGCCTAAACCATTACCTGGCGCTTTGTAGAAAAAGGTTGTCAACTCCTGTGTCAGGCAGTAAAAGTGCTACAGAAACTTTGTATTCAGTACCAAGTCAGGGTACGTAATCGGGAGTGCTGACGGCGGGATGTGGCCATCTCTAAGCAAGGTCAGTGTCACCTTGCTGACAAGAGGACGTTTGAGCAGAGGCTTGGAGAAGGGTGTGGATGGAGTCACACAGATCGCTAGAGTGGGGCGTCCAAGCAGAACGAAGAGTTGGTGCGGAGCGTTGACATAGAAACGGCCAGCTGTGCTCAAGAACCTGCATGAGGGCCAGTGTGGCGAGGCAGTGAAGGAGGATTGTGAGTGTGGACAATGAGGGAGTGTGAATGGCAAGTCACGTGGAGAGCGTGGACAGGCGCAAGTGCTTTGCTTGCTTTGAGAGGAAGGACCATTGGGTAAAATTCTCTTATAAACATGTATTTAGCTCTTCTCAGCGTTGGATTTTGACAGGAGAACTGAAAGGTAGAAACATGAATGTCAGAGGAGGTTGCCTAACATAATTCTTCAGACATCAAGCTCAGGCTTGCAAAGGCGTCGGTTGGAAATGTGGCTTCCTGGGACAAAAATGCTTAAAACATTCTGGCCTCAGTTTCCTCGTTGGTAAAATCAGGATGAGAGCCTCGAGATCATTGTGAGTTTAATGTGCATTAGGAGTTTTGAATAATGCCCTGGTAGGCTGTAAGTGACCTGTGGATGTTAATGCTGCTCTTGGCTCTGTAGCAAGTCCCTTATTCAGGGACATCACAAGCCAGGTCCAAGAACGCTTAACCCTCTGTGGTATAGATCCTTGGAGGCAGGTGGTCGGGACTCTACCTCATGTTCCTGTTTTGCAGGCTGTTCGGCTGTTTCCTTACCACCGAGATCTGTGATCATATTGCCTTAGTTATTGTTGCTAACGGAAACCTGAAGAGCCTGGAGCTTGGGAGCAACCACATAGGAGATGCAGGGATGCAGCTGATATGTGATGCTTTGAAACAGCCCTCCTGCAAGTTGGTGAATATTGGGTAGGTGCCTGGTGGAGGATGCTCCCTGTTTTCTGTGAGGAGAAGCTGAAGAAAAGCAGAAGAGGAAGTGGATCCGGAAATAATCCAGACATAATGGTCAGGAACCCAAATATGGTTTTCTTTTAATAAAATAAGGCAGGGAGAAACAAAATGCTAGATATCACCACACACGTCTACCTATGTGGGCAGTATGAATGGAGACTGTGGTAGGCAGCTTCTAAATGGCTTCCAACTGTGTGATTGTGCCAATCACTAACTTTTGTGTTTTTGGTAGAGATGGGTTTGTACCAGGTCCATCTGGGAAAGAGGGCTCTACTGCATAGTAAGTTCTTTGGCCCGAAACTTGTAAGGGAGGGATCTAGTAGACATCCAGTTCTCACCCGTCTCCTCTGTCGTCTTTCCTCAAGGATTTGGTCCCATCTCACCCGTGCATCTTTGTTACAGGCTGGAAGAGTGCATGTTAACCAGTGCCTGCTGTGATGCTCTGGCCTCTGTTTTTACCACCAACACGACCCTAAAAAGACTCAATGTGCTTCGAAATAGCTTCAGTGATGAAGGAATTGTAAAACTTCTGGAGAGCTTGATGCACCCAAATTGTACACTGGAGACAGTTGGGTAAGTTGCTTATTTTCCTTGGGGATGGGAAAAATTCCGTGTTGAGATGGTCTAGGACCTATGAGATGATGAGAAACCCTCTTGCCAGTTTCAAATACCAAAAAAAAAAAAAAAAAAAAAAAAAAAAAAAGTGTTTCTTCTTGGGAGATGGAAAATGTATGCCTAGTTCTTAAAGCAGAGTGTGTACTCAATGGTGAGTAAAAGGTGGCAATTGATGATATACTTGACATAGAAAAAAAGGTTCTATGTTTGAATATTTTCTATTTTCTTTCCTCCATTTGGATGGGCCCCTCATTACCAGAGAAGAAAAACGGGCAGTTCTCACTCTGCTGTTTCATGTTTCCAAATCCATTACATTCCTCTCACAAAGCAAAGGTTCTCTTCCTTTCTGTGTTAGCTGACTGTTCCATGTTTGTTCCCACCAACTTGGAGATTACATGACACGTTACCTCACAGTCTCTATGAGTGTCAGGACTCCCATCCCGGCTTTGGTCATCCTCAGGATCTCCGATGAGGCTGCAGCCAAGATGTCATCCAAGGCTAGGGTCAAATCTGAAGGTCCGTCTGGGAAAGAAAAATGAGTCTGCTTCTCAGATCACGTAGTTGTTGGCAGAACTCGGTTCCTGTAGGGCTGCTAGGCTAAGCATCTTAGCACCTTGACAGCTGATGGCTGGAAGAGACCCTCAGCTATCAGCATTGACACACTGAAAAGACTCGCTCTTCAACTCTCTAACAGTAACTCTCCGTCAAGTTTTGCAAGGCAATAGAGTGACTTTGTTAGCAAGGCAAAAGTAACAATTCTATGTGGGCTCACCGAAAAAGTGACAACTCATCATCTTTGCCTACTAGATAGAAGCAAATTTGGCCAGGCGCTATGACTCATGACTGTGATCCCATCACTTTGGGAGACTGAGGCAGGAGGATTGCTTGAACCCGGAGGCAGAGTTTGCAGGGAGCCGAGATTGCACCACTGCACTCCAGCCTGGGCAACGGAGTGAGACTGTCTCAAAAAAAAAAAAAAAAAAAAGGGAAGCAAATCACAGGTCTTGCCTGGGCTCAAAGGGAAGATGATACAAGGGTGTGATTGGCAGGCGGTGAGGATTGTTCGAAGCCACTTAGAAGCTGCCTGCCACAGTTTCCATTCACTTTCCACTTATGTAGACACGTCTGGTGATATCTAGCATTCGTTTCTCTTGCCTTATTTTATTTTATTTTATATGTTACATTTTATATTATTTATTTTATTATTTTTGAGGCAGAGTCTCAGTCTGTCACCCAGGCTGCAACCTCCATCTCCCAGGTTCAAGCGATTCTCCCGCCTCAGCCTCCCAAGTAGCTGGGACTATGGGCATGAGCCACCACACCCGGCTCATTTTTGTGTTTTTAATAGAGATGGGGTTTCACCATGTTGTCCAGGCTGGTCTTGAACTCCTGACCTCGTGATCCACTCCCCTCAGTATCCCCACGTGCTGGGATTACAGGCATGAGCCACAGCACCCGGCTTGCCTTATTTTCTTAAAAAAAAAATCATATTCAGGTTCCTGAGCATTCAGTTAGAGACTAAGAATATGCATCCTGGTTACCCCCTGATAAAATACTTGCAGGGGAACTCAGTTCCCACTCATGTACAACTTTTGTCAAATGGAAAATGGGGATAATTATCTCAGAACTCCTAAAGATTGAATGAGATCGTAGACTCAATATGCTGAGACCCTACTGAGTTATTTTCCCTTGTTACCTCCAAATGATAATTTTTTCAGAAATATGGATATTGAGTCAAACTTTTAGATGCATAGAAAACCCCATAAACATTACAAATTGTCCAAATGGCTTATTCCCTGATTTTTCACCCCCAGGGCTCTTCTCACCTTCAAATGCATAATGTATTCATTCTATTATCTAATTCCTTCCACTAGAACATGAGCTCCAGGATGCCAGGGATATTTTTTCTTCACTATTACAGGTGCTTCAAAAATGTAAACTGCAGAAATGACCATATTTCAGGTTCCAGAGGTATTTGTGCCTACATGCTAATTGGGTTACTCACATACAAAGAGGGCACAAAATGAGTGACTGAATCCCCTCTTTGATTTGGAAAGTGAATGTGAGCATGGGCTGTGGTGTCTGCTCTCCAGCTATGTCAACATTTTTAAATTTTATTTCGAGATAGGGTCTCGCTCTGTTGCTCAGGCTGGAGTGCAGTGGCATGATCGTGGCTCGCTGCAGCCTTGACTTCCCAGGTGCCAGGGACCCACCTCAGCCTCCCAAGTAGCTTGGACCACAGGCACGCATCACCACACCTGGCTACGTTTTTGTATCTTTGGTAGAGATGGGGGCCTTGGCATGTTGCCCAGGCTGGTCTCAAACTCCTGAGCTCAAGCAATCTGGCTGCCTCAGCCTCGCAAAGGTCCGGGATTAGATGTGGGTCAATGCGTCCAGCCTGTAAATGTATTCTAGATGGAAACTTGGACCCTCAGGGTTGGAACCTATAAAGTCTTTAATGGCATTACCCATTGTGAGGACATAATGTGAGATGCGTGTAAAGCACTGAGCAGGCAGTAACGTTGGCTACTACGAATATTACTTCAAACAGTTCTCCCAGTGGAACTCTTCCCTTACATTCTAAAACTTAATAGAGAAATCTTTATGTCAGAGCTTTTAGTCTGGAGCAGATTTTCGTTTCCTCAGAGATGGCTTGAGATACTCCCAAGAACGCCCAAAGGATGCCATATGGGGAATTAGTCATTGACACATCGAAACTGAGACTGCGTGCATAGCATTAATGGAGTTCTCCCTCTGTTTTCCTCCAGGCTTCCACTAAGTGGCCTGAGCACAGAAACCCAGCAGCTGCTGACGACCGTAAAGGAAAGAAAACCCATGTTGATCTTTCTGTCTGAAACTTGGTCTGCAAAGGAAGGCAGAGAAATTGGTGTGAGGCCGCTTTCTCAGCTAGGTTCAATAATACCTAATTCTAATTTACAGTACATGTTTTCCCAATTTTCTACACC
>PVKP010006467.1:0-82935 GCA_004027715.1 Plecturocebus donacophilus
GTTCAAGACCAGCCTGGCCAATATGGTGAAACCCCGTCTCTATTAAAAATACAAAAATTGGCTGGGCATGGTGGCATGCACCTGTAGTCCCAACTACTCGGGAGGCTGAGGAATCACTTGAACCCAGGAGGCGGAGGTTGCAGTGAGCCGAGATCGCGCCACTGCACTCCAACCTGGGTGACAGAGCGAGATTCCCTCTTAAAAAAAAAAAAAAGAAACGCACATGGTAACATTAAAGGTGCTGATAAATTCTGCAGCACAGAAATCTATTTAACCTAAACTTATTTAGCTACGGAGCCATTTTGTCTTGAGACACTTGTTAGCATTGAAGTGATGGAATTAGCATCCTGGTGAATACATTTTAGTAAGTGCTGGCCTTCAGTTATAGCTTAGAAATAGCTTGGCTCAATTCAGAATGAGTCTATTACAGTTCCAATAGCTGGTTGATCTCATCTTGATAAAGAAATCAAACTTCCATGGGGATATATGAGGAATAGGAATGGGTGGAAAATCTGAAATATCATATCAGAAAATAATAGGTTATTGGTTAAAGAAAATGCGGGGTCTACATTAGCAAAAATTGAGAAGGAAGTTACTTCTGAATAGAAAGAGTTGGTTTTTTTTTTTTTTTTTTGAGACGGAGTTTCGCTCTTGTTGCCCAGGCTGGAGTGCAATGGCAAGACCTCAGCTCACTTTAACCTCTGCCTCCCCAGTTCAAGTGATTCTTCTCCCTCAGCCTCCTGAGTAGCTGGGATTACAGGCATGCACCACTACGCCCGGCAAATTTTATATTTTTAGTAGTGATGGGGTTTCTCCATGTTGGCCAGGCTGGTCTCACGCTCCAGACCTCAAGTGATCCACCTGCCTTGGCCTCCCAAAGTGCTGGGATTACAGGCGTGAGCCACCGTGCCCAGCCCACAATTGGGATTTTAAATGTCTTTTTGGTTGTTGTCAACCAAGAGACAGAAACTCCTGGCTGAGTCTCAGGGCAAATCAATTATCTATCTATCTACCTATCAATTATCTATGTATCTATCTATCTATCCATTCATCCATCCTCACTCATTTCATTGGAATAGGTAATATATTAATATACAGCTATGGTTTGAATGTATGTGTTCCTCCAAAATTTATATATTGGAACTTAAACCCTAAGGTTGATGGTATTAAGAGGTATTTGACAGCTGTTTAGACCATGAGGGCTCTGATCTCATGGATGGGATTAATGCCTTCATAAAAGGGCTTGATGGAGCAAGTTCATCCCTTTTTGCCTTTCTGCCATGTGAGAACACAGTATTCGTCTCTTCTGCCATGTAAGTACACAGCAAGAGGTGCTGTCTTTGAATTAGGAAGCCCTCACCAGACACTGAATCTGCTAGTGACTTGATCTTGGACTTTTCAGCCTCTGGAATTGTAAGAAATAAATTTGTTTTATAATTTACCCAATCTAATATGTTTTGTTATAGCAGCCAAGTGGACTAACATATACAATATTAAAGTCACAAGGTACTAAGTGATATACATTGAAAACTCTCCCCCCGACTCTGTCTTCCAATCACAGTGTTTCCAGTTTCTTATCTATCCTTCCAGGGTTAACTTAGGCATATATAAGCAAATGCATATATATGTGTGTGTGTGTATGCTCCATGTGTGTGTGTGTGTGTATATATATATATTTATATATATATATATGCTGACACAGAACATATATATACATACATATTTTTGAAAACACAGATAGTAAAGTATTGTGCATATTGTTTTCTGTACCCTGCTTTTTTCATATAAAGTCATTCCATATCCATATGTGGAAAGATTCCTTTTTTTTTGGAGACAGGGTGTTGGTCTGTTGCCCAGGCTGGATCGCAGTGGCGTGACCATGGCTCATTGTAACCTTGACCTCTGTGCCTCAAGGGATCTTCCTGCCTCAGCCTCCTGGGTAGCTGAGACAGCAAGCATGTGCCACTTTGCCCAGCTAATTGAAAACAAATTTTTTGTAGAGACTGGGGTCTTACTATGTTGCCCAGGCTAGTCTTAAACTCCTGGGCTCAAGCAATCCTCCCTCTTTGGTCTCCCAAAGTGCTGGGGATATAGGCATGAGCCACTGGGACTAGCCAGTTTCCTTATTTTTTTCACATTCACCTAATATTCTATTGTATGGATGTAACACAATGTAATTCACTAGTTGCTTGTTAATGGGCCTTTTCATATTATAAGCAGTGCTGTGATGAACAAACTTGCACATGCATCGCTTAGCACATGTGCAAGCATATCTGAGGATAAATGATCAGATGTGAAAATGCTGGGTCAAATGATGGTAGGTATTGTTGACGGCTGGCCCAGATCTTTTACAGGGTGGCATCCCTATTCTCTAGCTGCTACAGATGTTGGTTGCTAAAAGCTCACAGTTGCTTCCTTTTCTAGGGAACTGCTATTGGCTGACAGTTGCTGCCTGACCTGGAGACCTCTGGAAAGTTACACACACTAATGATTGTTTCTGTTGTTGTACAGAAGCTCTGACGTTTAATTAGATCCCATTTGTGTATCTTGACTTTTGTTGCCATTGCTTTTGGTGTTTTAGTCATGAAGTCCTGGGAGAGGATCATCACACACTGGAGTCAGTTGAGGAGGGCTAGGGGAGGGACAGCAGGGGGTGGGGAGGGTGGGGAGGGGTAACATGGGGAGAAATGCTGGATATAGATAAAGTGGGAATGGAGGCAGCAAATCACCTGGTTATGTATGCACCTATGCAACAACACCTCATGATCTGCACATGTACCCGGGAACTTAAAGTACAATAATAATAAAAAAAGAAAGTTACACACACTTCTGGGGAAAGCCCTTGGCCAATGACTAACAGATGCATGAGTATAAGAGCCCAGCCTTCTTGTCTCTGGACAAGACAATTTCTGTGGTGCAGTTTTCACTCAAGAGCTCCTTGTGGGATCAGGCTGAGACTAGGCTTCTAAATCCACATTTTGCCTTAGCTCCTTCCCCTGCCATCCTTCTTCCCTTGCTCCCCTGCAGGTTTCTCCTGAGCACATTTCCTCCATAAGTCATCTGTACAGAGTCCCTGTCTCAGCCTCTGTTTCTAGGAAGCTCAGTCTAAGACAAATGATGTGCACACATGTGATTTTTATATATTTTGTAGATATTGCTCAATTGCCCTCCATAGAGACTGTACCAATTTAGGCTCATCCTAGCAATGTAAGAAAGTGTTAAGAAAAACCTTATCATCCAAATTGCTGTCAAATATTAGTGAAACTGCTGGGCATGGTGGCATGTGTCAGCCTCCTTGGGACGATGAGGTTGAAGGATCACTTGAGGTCAGGAGTTCGAGATTGTAGTGAGTTGTGATAGTGCCTGTGAATAGTCACTGCACTCCAGCGAGGGCAACATTGTGACTCTGCCTCTTAAATAAGTAAATAAACACAATTTCAAAAAACATGAATGAAACAATGAATCTATGCTGTATCTTATTTTGGTGATGGGACATTTGGTGTAGTGTACCCATACTTTTTTTTTAAATTTGTTTGTTTCCAGAGGAACAGGGATACATGTCTGCTTAAATAAGTTATGTTTCCATCTCAACAGGCCTGTGGGCCACATGGCCTTTCTGCTTGCTGTGGGTGTCACGGAGTGTTGAAAAGTAGATGATGGGGAGTGCCATGGGAAAGGGGCGGGTTAGACAGGCTTAGTAAATTTTAGGATATAATAGGATATAAGGACTGGTGTCTCAGGTTTTTTATTTTTTTCTGAAATCTTGACAAAGTGTAGAATACCTAGATGAAAAGAAAGCACTTGAGACCCATAAGGGAGATTCTGCTTCTGGGTCCAAACTTGATCAAGGCCACATGGTTTGCAGAAGCCAGGGTCAGCCTGATTTGGGCTTTGGGGTCTGGTAGACTATGGATCCAATCCCAGCTCTGCCACCTTCTAGTTCTGTGATCTTATCTTTTTGAGTCTCAGTTGCATTTTCAGTTAAACATTAACATTAATACCTATCTTGGAAAGTTATTATGACGATTTGATGTGTTGGTCCCTGCTAGGGGTTCTGTAAAGGGTGTTGAAAACGTAGTAGCAGGAATGGTGGTTATTATTACTGGAGGACCCTCATGGATTATCATCATAATCCATGAAAGGTTTCAGCGCCAGGGAAGTGGGTTTAGTACAGAAGAAGGAAGCCTGGGAGAAGGGGTCCTGGTCTTCCTGTGCCAGTAGCCCCAATTTTCACCACATCTTCACATTGTCCTATTCCACTACGCTAACAAAGATCCCTACATCCTCCTCCCCGCCCCCACCACACCCTCACCCAATGCCTGCATCTTTCAGTACACCCGGGGGCTTCTGTAAACAGCCAGTAAAAAAAAAAAAAAGCTGGAGCATTCGGGGAGCAGGGTTTTCTTTTCGGGCAAATGCTCAGAAGTCTAATTACTTGTAACCAAGAGGAAGAATAAACTCCCTGTATGGCAAAGGGTTTTGATGGTGAGAAGTTTCCCCATTTCCACTGAGGACAACATAAAAGAAAACAGAAAAAAGCTGGAGCAGAAGGAATTAGGATGGACTTAAGCAAACTCTTCCCAGACCCTCAGTGGTAGGAGATTCCATTCTGTGAACACATTGCCTCTGGGTTTATTTGAGTGTAGTTCAGCTTTAAACTTCAGCGTTGGCTTTGCACTGTCTAAGCCACCCAAAGGAATCCCTGCACATAATACAAAATGCACACATTAACAACAAAGCCAAGGATTGTTTTTTTCCAGAACCCTCATTATGCTTAAACTCATTTTGAGGGGAAGTTCCCAATGATCTTCCTTCATTATCTTCCCCACTCCTGGCCTGCTCGTAGTGTTGATGTTGTGTAATGGGTAGGGCCATGGGCAAGTTTATTTGCTTATTTGTTTTGGTGGAGGAAGGGGAATTTTTTGAGAAAAGAAAATTGGAGGATTTGTTTAAGAAAAGTTTAGCTTGAAAGAGTTTTCTCTGTTATGAAAAAAAAACTAAGAAAACCAGATCTGTTTTGAGCCTTTCATGTTAGATAATAATTTGAGAGTACGTCTTTATGTCTTATAAAATAATCGTTGCCAAATTATTTATCCTGTTTGCTAGAATAAAGAATCCCTCAGTACGTCACACTTTAGAGAACTGAAAGATGCAGATTAGGAATAAAGTATCCTCCTAATTTTTTTTTTCTTCAGCAACAGGGAAGGCAGATTGGGTAAGGGCACATATAGCACACGGAGAATTCACCAGGATTCAGGCGGCCAAGCTGTACAACTCCAAGTGTTAGATAAAGTGAACTCCAAGTTTCTCTTCAAATAATCAGTATGTCAGTATGTTCAGCTCTCTTATTCTTTAATTCTCCATTTTGAAGTTTTACTTCCTGCTTCTCTTCTCCCCCTTGCCTCTAGTTTCGGAAAACAACTTTCTCACCAGTTCTAATCAGTAGTTCACATCTGTTCCCCTGGTCACCTGCTCTGACCTGTTCCATAACCATCCTTCCCACCAAACTACCCACCCCACCACTCCCCCTCATACCCCTGCTTTCTTTAAAATAGCCAATTGGAATTAGACTAGACTGTGTGGGCTAACAGTAGCCAGAAGGGGAATGACACAGCAGTAGGGGCTATCTGCATCAGGAATAAGAACCCCTTCCCCTCCCTTGTCTACGTGTGCACTCACCATTACTCCATCTGTGAGCTGCACCCTTCTATAGAAGTAAGTTGCCTTGCTGAGGAAATTTATATTCGACTGCTACTTCTTTTGTGGAACCAATAATTTACATATAACACAAGGGACGCTGTTACATTGTCTTCTATATGAATGGCACCTCCTGGAATCCAACAGTGTAACTGTTAAGCCCTGGAGCTGCATATCACTTGGAAGGGTCCACATTTTGCTTCCATATGACACTTTTGGGGTCTTGCCTCACCTAGTGTCCTTAGCTAGGGAGCATTATCTACAGTCCAAGCTACCCCAGCAACAAATTGAGGTCAGTATTATCAGAACAGAAGCTGGCACTCAAACCCAGTTTAAGATACCCTCCTTTCTCTGAGCACCACTGTGGTATGAGAGAGTGATTAAGTCTGGCCTTGGTATGGAGGTACTCACAGCACAGAGGTGACCCAACTAGGACAGTCGATTTTGATTCTGTGGTCTGTAGGTTTGGTGATCATATTTTTTTCAACAAAAACCAGGACAAATGGTCTGGGAAAGAATTATTCATGGTCTGTGGGTATACTTAAAAGGAGTGTTACACATAGCTTTTAGTTATTTACGTATCCAATCATTGTGTAGAAAAGAATGAAACTATGAAATTGATGTCCCAAGAATTTTAATGTAGGCCCACTACCTATAACATGAATAGCTACCATTTATTGAGGGATTATTATTGAAGCTTCAAATAAAGTGCTTTACAAATGTATCTCTTTTTTTCCTCAGGACAACTCTAGGAAATGGGCAGTATTGATACATTTTATAGGGAAGATAACTGAGGTTCCCAGTTGAGAAGTAGCTCACCAAGATCATGTAGCTAGTAAGTGGGAAAGCTGACATTCTCACTCAGCTGGTGGAACCCGTTGTTTTGGCACTGTACCATCTCTCCCATTTAATGGAGGCTTTTCACTCTTTTCTTGGCAAGTTTTATTCTTTTATCTGAGTCTGATATACAGCAAAAGGCTGTTAGCTCCATTAAGCCTAGAGATTTGCAACTTCCTCCTGTTGGTAGAGAATAAGATATTTCCTATCCAATTTAGTTCATGACAACAAACATTTATTGAGTGTCTCTGTGATATCAGGCACCAAGTCAGTGGTCATGGAGTATAAAGATTAATAAAAATGCTGCACTGTTCCTACCCTCAGGATGTGTGAAATGAAGGGAAGAGGCAAGCACACACAAG
The DNA here is from genome assembly GCA_004027715.1 of Plecturocebus donacophilus. Lineage (NCBI taxonomy): Eukaryota > Metazoa > Chordata > Mammalia > Primates > Pitheciidae > Plecturocebus > Plecturocebus donacophilus. The sequence continues at coordinate 6,897 of PVKP010006467.1, forward strand.
TAACTGTAACATAAGGCCATCTGGAATAGGTGACATATTTGAGAAGCTGATTGCTAAGAGTGTTTAAAGAAGGTAGAAATTCCTGCTAGAGAGGCTTCCTACAGGAAATGTCATTTAATTAGGGCACTGGAAGTTTGTGGAGCTATCGTGATTGCTATGGTTATGTAATAATTTACCCCAACTTAGTGGTGTTCAATGATCATTTTCGTTTGCTCACAATTTTACGTTCAGGAATTCAGGAAGGTCTCAGTTGAGCAGTCGTTGCTGCTTAGGGTGTCATTTTTTTTTTTTTGAGACAGAGTCTCGCTCTGTCACCAGGTGCCAGGCTGGAGTGCTATGGCACAATCTCGGCTCACTGCAACCTCCCGGGTTCAAGCAATTCTCCTGCCTCAGCCTCCCGAGTAGCTGGGACTACAGGCGCACGCAACCACGCCCAGCCAATTTTTGTATTTTTAGTAGAGACGGGGTTTCACCATGTTGGCCAGGATGGTCTCGATCTCTTGACCTCGTGATCCACCTGCCTCAGCCTCCCAAAGTGCTGGGATTACAGGCGTGAGCTGCTTCGGGTGTTTTAAGTGATTGCAATCAGGTGTCCTCTGAAGACTCAAGTGGCTGAGTGTCCGAGATGGCACACCGACAGCAGCTGTCAGCCGTGAGCTCTACTGAGCTGCTGTGCCAACTGGAGTGCCTACACATGGCCCCTTTGGCATGGTGGTCTCAGGCAAACGTTGCATGGACTTTTCTGATCTAGCCTTGGAAATCATGAGGCGTCACTTCTGTCACATTCTACTGGAAATGAGAGAGTCACAAAGGCCAGCTCAGATTCGAAAGGAGGGACCATAGGCCCCGCCTCTCAATGGAAAGAGGGTCAAGGTCACGTTGTAGAAGAGAATGTGGGATGGGAGATATTGTTGCAGCCATCCTTGGAAAATACAGTCTGCCACAAAGGTGTGATAAGTAGAAGTATGGACAAAAGGCCTCTGAGTCCGATAAGAATGCAGGAGTATGGCAGAGGGATGTTCAAAGGGTGTTTGAGGAATGGCAGGTGACCTGGGATAGCTGGGATGAGGAGTATAAGGAAAGAAGGAGATAAACTGGGAAACCTGTTTTGGGTCTCGTCCATAGAAGGCTTTGAAAGCCAAAATACTGCGTCTGGATTTTATTGAGAGGCAACTTAGGGATGAGATTAAGAGCATGGCTTTGAAGTCAGCTAGAATTCTCTCCTGATCTTCCCTTTATTAGCTGTGCGACCTTAGGTGAATTCCTCACCCTTCCTGCAGCTCAGCGTTCTTCCCTCCAAACGGGGGAAAATTCTAACTTTGTTGCAGCTTTACTCCACAGGATAAGATAATGAATGTACATCACTTAGTATATAGTAAAGGGTGGCTATTATTATTATTGCTCTGATAGTAATAAGGTAGCCAATGAGAGTTTCTCAGGAAGAGAAACATGATCATATCTGTCACTCAGAAAGATACCAGCAGGTAGCTAAGAGACCTGAAGTTAGGAAGACAAGTTAGGAGGAAGTAACATTTACCTAGAAGTCAAGAGAGCCTGGTGACTGGGGAGAGCTTGGAATGATGAGACATTGAGGAGACAGAGGCTTTATTTGGTTCTCACTGGCCACAAGGGTAAGGGAGAGGGAGAACCGTCTTAGGGTAGAGGGCAGAGGTCAGAGTGGCATGCAGGTCCTCTTGATGGGGTGTTGGGAAGAGGCAGCATTTCTGCCATCTACGATTGCTCTTGCAATCCACATAAAGACATGTCTTCGCCAAGGTCTTAAAAGCAGAACCCTAGACGGCAATTTTTGGGCAAGTGTTTATCGAGGGAGGGTTCTGAAGAGAACAGAGTGAAGGAAGAAGACTAGGACAGAGGAAAGCCCTTAAAAAATGAGAGCGTCTCACCTGACTAGCTTCAGCCAGATCCTGCTGGGAACTCTGCAACTTGATTGCAGGACACCATCAGTCACACCTTGAGGCAAGGGCCTGCCTTTCTGCCCAGGGAACCAGTCAGTCATTGACTTTGGTCGGCCTTGGGGTAGTAGGGTAGGGTGTAATGTCTGTTGCCAGATGGCTCCGTTTGGCCAAGAGCAATTCTCTGGAGAACAGCAGCTGTGAGCTCTCAGCAACCACCATTCCTGGCAGCTGGGGAAGGAGTGTACTGGCCCGGAAAAGAGGATTTGGATGAGGTACCAACAGTATTCATGATAAGGATCTAAGCGTTGCTATCACTCTGCGAGACCCCTTCCCGATCCAGGGAGCCAGTGCGACTGGTCTTCTGCTGAGCACGCTTACGGTCATTATAGAAACTTCCTTTAGGTTGCAATCTGTGATAATAACTAACATCTTGTGTTTAGGAAGTCATTTTTTCTTCTTAAAAAAATCCTAGGGTATGGTATTGTGCACGTGTAGACTGCTCAAATGGAGGCCAGGTGAGTCTGCGTACCCTCTTGGCTTGCATTTAGGGGGATGGGGGAAGGGGGAAAGAGAGAGAGAGAGAGAGAGAGGGAGAGGGAGAGAAAGTAAGAAGTGAGAGAGGCACAGAGAACAGACAACACACAGAGATATGCATTGCATTGTATTTACTGAAGAAACTTCCCCCTATGATATATGTACCTTTCAAAGGACCTAGCAGGTGCTATTATTTCATCTCTGGTTCTGTGATCTCCTGTTCCATGCACACTGGATGTGATCAAGATTAGACAAATCATTGTTTTCTTTTAAAAAGGAGACTTCTGAAGCAATCTCTAAATGTATCAAATGATAAATTTAACTTTTCACATACATGTTGTTTGCTTCTTTAAAGTCAATATAAATGATTAAATGGGACTTCTGATATATAAGATATATAATGATTATAAGTTGATATATAATCAGTATAAATGATTAAATGGGAACCTTTCAAAGTAAACACACACACACATACACACCAAATCTTTAGATGAATGGTTTGGCTACCTACCACAAGAAATCTCCCACATCCCTTTTATTATTAGAGGCAAGCACAAAACTGAATCAACACCATTAAGGGTTTGCCCACTTGGAAAAAAATTGCATTCGAGGGTAGTCAACAATTTATACTACTCAGGACAATTGTATGTTGTTTTCTATAAGGTTCATGGAACGGTAATAGTCATTATTTTCTACCCTTATTCCAGCTTTCCAGCACTCACAGTCCTTCTAGAAGCGCATCTTCTGTGCGTTTTGCCAAGTGTTCCTCTTTGGGTTATCCTTCAGGAAATCCTCCTACTGAACCGAGCCCACCTATTTACCTGAAGCCCACATGGCTCTACCGTTTTTGTTGGAAGCCCTGGTTCACATAGGTAGGTATTCCTCGATTTCCGAAGGAGAGAAAATATTCATGAAAACCATTCACACGCTACCACTGTTTCAGTACTAGACAGATAACTATGTAAGAATGAGCTACTAGAGGTCAGAGTTATGTTTTGACCAGATGACTACAAATAAATGTTTTCTGAATATGTGTCAGATGCCATTGCATTGAGTAAGCTAATGAAGTCCTAAAGACGAAATGCTAGTGGGTTATCTTAGTTCCTGCTGCTATAAAATACCACAACTTGGTAGCTTATAAACAACACGTATTTCTCACAGTTCTGGAGGCTGGGATGTCCAAGATCAAGGTGCTGGTAGATTTGGTGACTGGTGAGGGCTGGTTTCCTGATTTGTAGGTGGCTGTCTTCTCCCTATGTCCTCACATGGGTGAAAGGACTAGCTAGCTTTCTGGGGGTCTCCTTATAAGGGCACTAATCCCATGACGGCAGAGCCCCCATGACTTAATTATTTTCCCAACCTCCCTCTTCTAACACCATCACCTTGAGGGTTAGGATTTCAACATAGGAGTTTTGCGGAGGACATAAGCATTCTGGCTATTGCACAGGTTTTCTCACTTCTATCAAGGTTAATACTCAAGATGAGCATGTTCTGTATGTATTTATAATAAAAAAAAATCACTCGGCCCGGCATGGTGGCTCACGCCTGTAATCCCAGCACTTTGGGAGGGCAAGCGGGCGCATCACAAGGTTAGGAGTTCAAGACTAGCCTGACCAACATGGTGAAACACAGTCTCTACTAAAAATACAAAAATTAGCCGAGCGTGGTGGTGTGCACCTGTAATTCCAGCTACTCAGGAGGCTGAGGCAGGAGAATCGCTTAAACACGGAAGGCAGAGGTTGCAGTGAGCCAAGACTGTAGCATGGCACTCCAGCCTGAGCGACAGAGTGAGACTCCCTCTCAAAAAAAAAAAAAAAGTCACTCTTTGTTATCTGATGTATGATGAAAAGATGATTTAGAAAACCCAGACTTAGAGTGACAAGAGATTTTGGACAAGTTTCTGAGCCTCAGATTCTGTATCTCTCAAGTGATAATGTTTGTTAGGCCCATCACATAGTGTCACTGGGAGCATCTAAGAAGATATAGATGGAGTGATATTGAACAGCACTCATAAACTCCTGAGTGATGTTCAAATATTGGAAACTAGGAAACATTAAATAATTGTACATTTAAAAGTATTCGTTTATTCCATTATATGGAAAATACATACTCATAACAAAAAATACAGAGAGTGAGAGGGAAAATCAATTACAGGATTTAGGGTATTATTAGATTAAAAGTGATAACTCTTTGAGTTGGATGCTGTAGTGGATTGAATTGTGGCCCCTGAAAAGATATGTACAAGTCCCTACCCCCTTTGAATATGACCTTGTTTGGGAAAAGGGCCTTTGCATATGTAATTAAGGATATCAAGATGAGATTATCCCAGATTTACCGGATAGACCCTAAATCCAATGACAGGTGCTTTTATAAGAAGAGGAAAGTGTAGGGGAAGGTCATGTGAAGACAGATTGAAGGGATGTGTCTACAAGCCAAGGAATGCAAGCAGCCACCAGAAAGCTGGAAGAGGTAAGCAATGATTCCTTCCTAGAGACTCCAGATGGGGGATGGCCCTCTGCCACCTTGATTGCTGACTTCTCACCTCCAGAACCGTGAGAGAATATATTTCTGTTGTTTTAAGCTGCCAGATTTGTGCTAATTTGTTACAAGATTCCTAGGAAACAAATACAGATGCCCACCATAAAAGAAAGCCTGACAAATTTTATTATGCCAGAGAGTGAGCATAGCCTTGAAGGACAGAAAAATGTGTGGTTTTTCCATCCTTTTTAAAGGGGCACAGTCTCTTTAAATGGACAGAAGCAAAACAGCACTAGAAACTGTAATAAAGGCAAGTTAGGAAAAGGAAAGTAATCACAGCAAATAATACAGATTGAGTCAGTTGATTGGGTGTATCGTGTAGTAAGAAAAGAGTTGGCTGGGCGCGGTGGCTCACGCCTGTAATCCCAGCACTTTGGGAGGCCGAGGCAGGTGGATCACGAGGTCAGGAGATTGAGACCATACTGGCTAACAGGGTGAAACACCATCTCTACTAAAAATACAAAAGATTAGCTGGGCGTGTTGGTGCACGCCTGTAGCCCCAGCTACTCAGAAGGCTGGGGCAGGAGAATCGCTTGAACCGAGGAGTTTGCAACTGCAGTGAGCTATGATTATGCCACCATACACCAGCCTGGGCGACAGAGTAAGACCCTGGGTCTAATAAATAAATAAATAAATAACAAAAATAAAAGTAAGAAAATGAAGTGGAGCATGGGACTAAAAAGAAAGGGATTAGGAATGGTAACAGTGAAGGGATAGAGAAAAAGTACCTAATTGATTCAGAATTTACACCACCTTGGCTCAGACTTCATCTGTCCTTTTTGACTTTGCATTTACTTATGTTTAAACAGTTTAATAAAGAGATCGATTCTTATCAAGTAAAGTTGGAAAAAACTCATTGTTTAATTTGGGCGAGTCTGGGCAAAGTTCTTGGCTATTTGAGAAATCTTAATGTGGTACTTGGCACCTACAGCTTAATCAAAACCCAAGTTTATAATACGGATTTTCTATGTCCTAGGACTGACCTATTCGTCAGAGCATTTTTATAAGAATATCCTGCCCAAGCAGACGTCAGCTTAATTCAAAGTCCGCCTGGTTCCCATCTTGCCTAGCCCATCTCCCTTCAATTCTTATTTTCTATTCGCTTAGCACGTGTCTGTGGTTGTTTTATTGTTAAAAAGAATAATAAACACCAGCTATCTCCAGGCACTCATGTTTTTATACACACCATTTGATTCTTGCGATGATTTTGAGAGGTGTCCATTACCATTTTCATTTTATACGTGAGGAAACCAAGGATTTGTGACCATGGAGGTACAATGTGGTGAACAGAAATCAGGCAGAGCTGAATTAGATTTCTGGCTCCATATTCACAAATAGCTGTGTGACTTTGGGTGGATAAATGGCATAAACTCTTTAGCTAAGCCTCAGCGGTCTTGTAGGCAAAATGGGGCAACACTCCATTTTTTGGTGTTTTAAGCAGGCTTTTATTTTCACTTCTTATTTTAGTGTTTGAAATTGAGTTGTGTTTCTAATTGATTATGTATTTTTTTTCTTTTTTGAGCCAGGATCGCTCTCTGCCACCCAGGCTGCAGAGCAGTGGCGTGATCTCAGCTCACTGCAGCCTCGACCTCCTAGACGTAAGCACCTGGCTGCATATGTCCTGTAAAGCATTACCCTATAAATCTATTATTAAATTGATTACGTGTCTTGCCACTGGTAGCGTTTGATAAAAGGAATTTAATGATACATCCCCTCCAAGTTTCTCCTAAAGGTTAAAGCACTTGGTACACATTTAGCTCAAGAAATGGCGTTATTACTTCTCGTTAACTTCGCCATGGGCTGCATTACTAGCAAGTGGCAAAACCTCAATTGGAATCAAATTGGTAACTGCAGTTACAGAATTCCTTCTCTTCTTGCCCAAATTCTAGCCTCAAACAGTGAGGGGACAAGCTCCTTATATTAGCTGGGAGTTGGTCCCTCATGTCATGGCCCAGACTCCCTGATTCTCACAACTCTCTCTGCTCTTCTAACTCTACTGTCTTCCTCAGGCACAAATCATGTGAACCCATCAACATTTAAAATTTGACATTTTAATCCTTAAACCAATGCACACAGGACTTTCATAATTATGATTTGTTTTACTAAGTTGTCATATTGTCTTCTGGATATGGAGCTTCTGGTGTAACAGGAACTGGGTAAAAAATAAAACAGACTAAAAAGCAAACAGAAAGGTAGGTATTAAAAGTGTTGAAATGAAGTCAAGCCATTAGCCTATTCCAACATCCCGTTTCAGTGTGTGTGATATTCTTGTCTCCCAGAAGGAATCGACAGTCCATTATCGTGCTATGACTGGTGCCCATGCTACCCTACCTGCTGAAAGGGACCCTGAGCTGGTGAGGGGAGTATGGCCAAGAATTACAGCCATAAATTTGGTGCGGTGGACATCCATTATTATTATTGTTGTTGTTGTTTTATTTGCTTGCCTGCCATCCAATCTTCATTCTTTTCCTCTGGAGGAGCTCTGCCCTTCCTCAGGATTTATAATTTGTTGGGGAGCAGGACTCGCCACAGAGGTGACTGAGAATCCCAAGCTTGGACAATCGGCACATTTCATCCCTTTGGCCACTATGTTTGGTTCAGGAATGAGCAACTAACTTACTTTTTATTGATTTTTTTTGCTTCAAAGTTCATCTTTGCTAACGGCAATCAGACCGATTGGTGATCGGAAGGCCCCTAGTAGCCACAGGCCAACATTGGAACTAAACTCAGGATAGTTTTTCAGGGTCTCCCAGTACCATCAAGGAAGAGGCTGGCTCTGATGTACTGACCCCTTAAGCCAGGCAGATATTTTCATGAGCAGTTAGCTTACTGTGGAACCACAAATTAATAACCCTGTTAAAACCATACAATTCCCTCCTTTTGAATCTAGTGTTCATCAGCCAATTATTTTAATTTAATTCAACCTTACTTTAGCGGGAAGGGAGTGCAGAAAGCAGGTGACCCTGGTGCTCTGGGAGGTATACGGTACAGTAAGTATAAATGAATAAACTCATGGTCTCATTTGTAAGTGAGCCTCCTATAAATTTGATTATCATGAGCAAAGCCAACTGATGAGCTCAACTGGCACTAATTTAACAAATTTAAATTTCAGAACCTACCTGCAAATTTGAAAAATCACACCCAAAACAGAAATGTTAACAGCAAGAACCACCATAAAGATTCCTTAAAACACCAAATTTTAAAATGACCTATTCGTTGTTCTTTTCTTTTCTTTCCTTTTTTCTTTCCTTTCTTCCTTCCTTCCTTTCTCTCTCTTTCTTTCTTTTCAGACAGAGTCTTGCTCTGTTGCAGTGGCACCATCTCGGCTCACTGCAACCTCCGCCTCCCAGGTTCAAGCCATTCTCCTGCCTCAGCCTTTCGAGTAGCTGGGATTACAGGCTCCCGCCACCACGCCCGGCTAATTTTTGTATTTTTAGTAGAGATGGGATTTCGCCATGTTGGCCAGGCTGGTCTCGAACTCCTGACCTCAGGTGGTCCACTTGCCTCGGCCTCCCAAAGTGCTGGGATTATAGGCATGACCTACCGCGCCTGGCCTGTTATTGTTCTCTTGAGGGAGAAGTAAAATTGGTGTTTATTCTATGGTCTGGATACATTGTGTGGGTGATCGCTGAGAGTTTTGGGATTGATTGGTTTGGACACTTTCACAAGTCCTCAGCCATCAAACTTTTTGGTTCTTTGTGTGATTGCTGAGATATTAGCTATGAAAAGTGACCACCAGCACAGCCTTAGAAAAATGTTTTAAGATGTTACTTGATAAAGTGATTCAGTCTTTAAGAAAGCTTACATCTATGACTATCCAGGTAAGGCATTAGGTTCTAGAGAAAGGGGTGGAAAGTTGAAGCAATGTCCAATTTATAATATGGCATATTGCAGCATATTCAAGATAAAGAATGTCCTTTAGAGAATATTATTTTTTGTTAAGACTTGATATTCCTATGTGAACTGGAAATAAGTAAACTATTAATAGACTTGATAGGGTTTTTGCTTATTAAGTATAATGAACACTAAATATCTACTATTATATGGCATGGGTTAAGTAAATGTTCCTTTTTACACAATGTAAGTGCAAGATACTGTCAAAGTAATTTCATAATCATTTCAAAAACCAGATAAAGGCACTTGCCATAAAGGTTGTAATGTTTTTTTAAATGTCAGAGCAGTAACTGAACAATTATAAGAATTAGGGCACATTTCGTTATTAATTTGTCACTCTTTCTATGACATTAACTTCCTTCCTCCAAATTGCTCGTCTGCCATTTTTCCAATTCGGATTGCGTGAGGAGCTTCACAATGGACATTACCTCATTGTCCTTTCTTTTCTTTCTTTCTTTCTGTCTTCTTTCTTTCTTTCTTTCTTTCTTTCTTTCTTTCTTTCTTTCTTTCTTTCTTTCTCTCTTTCTTTCTTTCTCTCTTTCTTCATTTCTTTCTTTCTTTCTTCTTTCTTTCTTTCTTTCTTCTTTCTTTCTTTCTTTCTTTCTTTTTCTTTCTTTTGTTTTTCTTTCTTTCTTTCTCTCTCTCTCTCCCTTCCTCCTTTCCTCCTTTCTTTCCTTCTTTCTTTCTTTCTTTCTCAGTAGTTAAAAAGAAAACCATATAAGTTAAGCACAAATACTTTTTTGTAAAAATAATTTTCAAATGATAAAAAAGCAAATGTTTTCTTTGACTCCTACCCAATCTTACTTCTCTTTCCAGAAGTTATACTGCATATCCACTTCCAGCCCCTTCTCTATGCATTTATGAAAAAATATGTGCATATATCAGTGTATGGTTCTATTTTTGGTATGTGTGTTTATAAATTGGATCATAGTGTATATACTGCTTTGCAGCTTGCTTTTTTCACTTAATGAGATGTGTTAGGGATCTTCCATATCAGTACATGTAGATTTTATTCATACAGTCATTCAACAGATATTTATTGAGCACGCTTGTGGATTTTATCGTGGCTCAGCAAATATTCACTCTCCTTTCATCAGCTCCCCAGGGAAGGAGTGTATTTCCCTTCCCCATTTATGTGGAGCTTGTTCATATGAGTTGCTTAGGCCAAGGGAATGGAAGTGGTGGAAAGGACAGTGTGCCAGATCCTAGCAGAAGCTTGCAGAAGCATGGCAAGTTCTGCTAGCCTTCTTGGGCTCCTGCCGTCCACTAAAAAATTGTATGTTCCCCATGTCCCATGTTCTTCAGCTGAGTTCCTTGCTTAGAAAGACACATGCAGCAGACCTGGACTGACCCCACAGCCTGGACAAGAGTTGCTACTGTTCACTATAGAGCCATGAGCAAGAAATAAATGTTTGCTGCTGTAAGCCATGGAGAGTTTGGGAGTTTTGTAACTCAGCATGATCCCAGCCAAAGCTGATTGGTACAAACACCTGCCATTTGCCAGGTATTGTTCTAAGTGCTAGGAAAACAACAAAAAATCTCTGCTTATATGGAACTTCCACTATGTATTAGTCTGTTTTTCATGCTATAAAGAAATAGCTGAGGCTGGGTAACTTATAAAGAAAAGACGTTTAATTGGCTCACTATTCTGCAGGCTGTACATGAAGCACAGCACTGGCAGCTGCTTCTGGTGAGGGCCTTAGGAAGCTTAGATTCATGTCAGAAAGTGAAGGAAGAGCAGGCACGTCACATGGTGAGAGTGGAAACAAGAGAAGGGGGAGATCCTAGACTCTTTAAGACAACCAGATCTCCTGTGAAGTAACTGAGCTATTAACTCACTCATTACCAAGAAGCTGGCACTAAGCCGTTCATGAGAGATCCACCCACATGACCCAAACATCTCCCACCACGCCCTGCCTCCAACACTGGGGGGACCACATTTTTTTCTTTTCTTCTCTTTTTTGTTTTTGGAGACAGGATGTATTAGTCCATTTTCACACTGCTAATAAAGACCCACCTGAGACTGGGCAATTTACAAAAGAAAGAAGTTTATTGGACCTACAGCTCCACGTGGCTGGGGAGGCCTTGCAATCATGGTGGAAGGCAAGAAGGAGCAAGTCACATCTTATGTGGATGGCAGCAGATAAAAAGAGAGTTTGTGCCGGGCAACTCCTGTTTTTAAAACCAAGAGATCTCGTGAGGTCCATTCACTATCACGAGAACAATGCAGGAAAGATCCACCCCCATAATTCAATTGTCTCCCACTGGGTCCCTCCCACAACACGTGGGAATTATGGGAGCTACAAGATGAGATTTGGGTGGGGTTGCAGAGCCAAACCATATCACAGGGTCTCACTCAATCACCCAGGCTGGAGTGCAGTGGCATGATCTCAGCTCACTGCAACCTTGGCCCCCCGGGCTTAAGTAATCCTTGCACCTTGGCCTCCCAAGTAGCTGGTACTACAGATGTGCACCACCATGTCCAGCAAATTTTTTGTATTTTTTTAGAGACAGGGTTTTACCATGTTGCCTAGGCTGACCTCAAACTCCTGGGCTCAAGTGATCCACCTGCCTTGGCCTCCCAAACTGCTGGGATTATAGGTGTGAGCCACTGCACTCCGCAGGTTCACATTTCAACATGAGATTTGGAGGGGACAAACATCCAAGCCATGTAACATTGAAAGGCAGAGTAGTATTCTATGGAACAGTGGACCATGGTAAGGCATCGTCTCTTTTTGAGTCTCATAGGTCTTTTGTAGAAAATGCTTAGCATGCAACGTCTGTGCGTCCTCGATGCTTCTGCCATCTCCATCCCCTCCTTCCCATTGCCACTGCTACCTGTTCACTCGTCCCCTTTCCACTTTCCATCTTGACCGTGGAGCCGGTAAAAATTAGTCCTTCCTCTAGGTTCTCCCCACCCTTAGATGGCCCCATGCATTGTGATGCTACAGCTTCTAGCCATGACCTTGCCTCACACAAGAGACCCTCTCTCCTTACTTATAAAACACAATGTCGGGCCTTCAACATCCACCCCTCCCAACTTTCCAACCTCATTCTTTCCTAACTCTTGCACTCTCATATATGGCTAGAACAACCTGCTTACTGCCCAGGGCACACATCCTGTAGTGGGCTACAGTGGTGAGCCATCCAGAATACCCCTTCAGGACTGAGACATTCACTCTCCCAGCTGCTGGGAGTGTTGGTGGATGATGGCTTGCATTTGAGTTCCTCTGTGGGGATTGCTGTCAGCGGAGGAGAACCACCTCACCTAAAATTCACATTCCTTTCTCTATATCCAATGACTGGTCAAGGGGAGGGGCTATAAAGACCTGCCCTGCCTTGTCTCTGAATAGTCAATCCATGGAATTGGCTAAGGCCTTTTCTTTGTTGATGATATTGAAGCCCAATAGCTTTCTCTGCAAAATTCTACTTCCTTTACACTCCACAGGGGTTGATCCAAAGTATACTCCCTAATACATTTTTCTTTTTCCTTCATGGCCTCCTCCAAGCATTACCTATTTCATAGTGTTTTCCTTGACTTGTCAGCCCAGAAGACCTTGCTCTCCCTTTGAATCCCTACTGGGAGCAATTTTTTTTTTTGAGACGGAGTTTCGCTCTTGTTGCCCAGGCTGGAGTGCAATGGCATGATGTCAGCTCACCACAACCTCTGTCTCCCGGGTTCAAGCAATTCTCCTGCCTCAGCCTCCTGAGTAGCTGGGATTACAGGCATGCGCCACCATGCCCAGCTAATTTCGTATTTTTGGCAGAGACGGGGTTTCTCCATGTTGGTCAAGCTGATCTCGAACTCCCGACCTCAGGTGATCCACCAGCCTCTCTCCATGTTGGTCAGGCTGATCTCGAACTCCCGACCTCAGGTGATCTGCCAGCCTCAGCCGCCCAAAGTGCTGTGATTACAGGCATGAGCCACTGCCCCCTGCCAAGCAGCACTCTTTTCATACTTCTGTTGTGGCACTATGGGAGCTGGCAGGTTGAAAGGGAAAGAGCCTGCACTTGGGAGCCAAGCAAGCTGGGACTCCTCCACTTGCTAGTTGTGTGGCCATGGCCTCTGCAGTTTTTCTGATCAATAAAGTAGGATTACAAAATGGTGACTTCATAGGATTGTTGTGAGCATTAAATGAGATAATAGAGACAAAAGTGCCTCCCACATAGGAGGTGCCCAAATTCAAGATCTTTCTACATTTTTCTTTCTTCTTTTCTTTATTATATCTTGTATCTTTATTGATTATATTAGTCATTTGTTGGCTTGTCTCATCTGCAGATAGGCTTTGTAAGGGCTGGAATGTGCCTTGCTTATCTTTTTAAAAAACTTTTATTTTAGATTGGGGGATACATGTGCAGGTTTGTTATACAGGTAAACTTGTGTCATGGGGGTTTATCGTACAGATTAGTCACCTAGGTACTAAGCCTAGTACACAATGGTTATATTTTCTAATGCTCTTGCTCCTCTCACCCTCCACCCTCCAATAGTCCCCAGTGTACGTTGTTCCCCTCTAGGTATCCAGAAGTTTTCACCATTTGGCTCTTTCTTATAAGTGAGAACTTGTGGTATTTGGTTTTCTGTTCCTGCATTAGTTTACTAAGGATAATGGCCTCCAGTTCCATCTATGTTCCTGCAAAAGATATGATCTCATTATTTTTTATGGCTGCATAGTATTCCATGGTGTATATGTACCATTTTCTTTATCCTATCTGTCACTGATGGACATTTAGGTTGATTCCATGTCTTTGCTATTGTGAATAGTGTTGAAATAAACATTCACGTTCATGTGTCTTTATGGTGGAATGATTTATAGTCCTCTGGTTATATACTCAGTAATGAGATTCCTGGGTTGAATGGTAGTTCTGCTTTTAGCTCCTTAAGGAAGCACCACACTGCTTTCCATAATGGTTGAACTAATTTGTACTGCCACCGAGAGTGTCTAAGTGTTCCCTTCTCTCCACAACTTCATCAGCATCTGTTATTTTTTGACTTCTTAGTAATAGCCATTCTGAGTGGTGTGAGATGGCATCTCGTGGTTTTCATTTGCATTTCTCAATATCAGTAATATTGAGCTTTTCTTCATATGCTTGTTGGCCATATGTATATCTTCTTTTGAAAAGTGTCTGTTCATGTCCTTTGCCCACTTTTTAATGGGGTTGTTTTTCTCTTGTAAATTTGCTTAAAATTCCTTATAAATGCTGAATATTGGAACTTTGTCAGATGCATAATTTGCAAATTTTTCTCCCATTCTGTAGGTTGTCTGTTAACTCCGTTGATAGGTTCTTTTGCTGTGTAGAAGCTCTTTAGTTTGATTAGATCCCATTTCTCAATTTTTGCTTTTGTTGTGTTTGCTTTTGGCATCTTCATTATGAAATCTTTGTCCATTCCTGTGTCCAGGATGCTATTGCCTAGGTTGTCTTCCAGGGTTTTTATAGTTTTGTGTTTTACAATTAAGTCTTTAATTTATCTTGAGTTGATTTTTGTGTATGGTGTAAGAAGGGGTCCAGTTTCAATCTTCTGCATATAGCTAACTAGTTATCCCAGCACCATTAATTGAATGGGGAGTCCTTTCCCCATTGCTTGTTTTTGTCACCTTGCTTATCTTTGGATTCACACAGCGCTTAACACAAAGAGCTTAATGAATGTTGTTGAACTTCTCTAGTGTTCTATAGCACCCTAGGGTGACTATTATAATTAACAACAATTTATGGACTAATTTCAAATAGGAAAAAGAACAGATTTTTTTGTTTGTTTCTTTGGTTTTTCAGACGAAGTCTTGCTCTGTCACCCAGGCTGGAGTGCAGTGGCAGGATCTCAGCTCACTGCAACCTCAGACTCCTGGGTTCAAGTGATTCTCCTGCCTCAGCCTCCTGAGTAGCTGGCACTACAGGTATGTGCCAGCATGCCCAGCTAACTTTTTTTTTATTTTTAGTAGAGATGGGGTTTCACCATGTTGGCCAGGCTGGTCTCAAACTCCTGACCTCAGGTGATCCACCTGCCTTGGCCTCCCAAAGTGCTGAGATTACAGGTGTAAGCCACCACACCTGGCCAAGAACAGATTTTGAATATACTTAATACAAAAAATGATAAATGTTTGAGGTGATGGATATGCCAGTTACCCTGACTTGAGCACTACATATTATATACATATATCAAAATACCACATGTACCCCAAAATATGTATAATTATTACATGTCAATTAAAAATGTATAAAATCAGTTCTTGCTTCGGTAGCACATATACTAAAATTTGAATGACACAGAGAAGATTTGCATATCCCCTGCGCAAGGATGACACACAAATCTGTGAAGTGTTCCATATTTTTAGAAGACCCCATCGTCTCAGCCCAAAATCTCCTTAAACTGATAAGCAGCTTCAGCAAAGTCTCAGGATACAAAATCAATGTGCAGAAATCACAAGCATTCCTATACACCAATAACAGACTTAAAGAGAGCCAAATCAAGAACGAACTGCCATTCACAATTGCTACAAAGAGAATAAAATACCTAGGAATACAACTAACAAGGAATGTAAAGGACCTCTTCAAGGAGAACTACAAACCACTGCTCAACGAAATAAGAGAGGACACAAACAGATGGAAAAACATTCCATGCTCATGGTTAGGAAGAATCAATATTGTGAAAATGACCACACTGCCCAAAGTAATTTACAGATTCAATGCTAGCCCATCAAGCTACCTATGACCCTCTTCACAGAACTAGCAAAAGCAACTTAAACTTCATATGGAACCAAAAGAGAGCCCACATAGCCAAGACAATTCTAAGAAAAAGAACAAAGCTGGGGGCATTGTGCTACCTGACTTCGAACTATACTACAAGGCTACAGTAATCAAAACAGCATGGTACTGGTACTAAAACAGAGATATAGACCAATGGAACAGAACAGAGGCCTTGGAGGCAATGCCACACATCTACAACCATCTGATCTTTGACAAACTTGACAAAAACAAGCAATGGGGAAAGGATTCCCAGTTTAAAAAATGGTGTTGGGAAAACTGGCTATCCATGTGCAGAAAGCAGAAACTGGACCCCTTCCTGACACCTTACACTAAAATTAACTCCAGATGGATTAAAGACTTAAACATAAGACCTAACACCATAAAAACCCTAGAAGAAAACCTAGGCAAAACCATTCAGGACATAGGCACAGGCAAGGACTTCATGACTAAAACATCAAAAGCAATGGCAACAAAAGCCAAAATAAACATATGGGATCTAATTAAACTTAAGAGCTTCTATACAGCAAAAGAAGCAATCATTAGCGTGAACCAGCAACCAACAGAATGGGAAAAAAATTTTGCAATCTACCCATCTGACAAAGGGCTAATATCCAGAATCTACAAAGAACTAAAACAGATTTACAAGAAAAAAGTCAAACAAACCCATTTAAAAGTGGGTGGAGGATATGAACAGACACTTTTCAAAAGAAGACATTTATGAGGCCAACAAATATATGAAAAAATGCTCATCATCACTGATCGTTAAAGAAATGCAAATCAAAACCACATTGAGATACCATCTCACGCCAGTTAGAATGGTGATCATTAAAAAATCTGGAGACAACAGATGCTGGAGAGGATGTGGAGAAATAGGAACACTTTTACACTGTTGGTGGGAGTGTAAATTAGTTCAACCATTGTGGAAGACAGTGCAGCGATTCCTCAAGGACCTAGAAATAGAAATTCCATTTGACCCAGCAATCCCATTACTGGGTATATACCAAAGAGTTATAAATCATTCTATTATAAAGACACATGCACACGTATGTTCATAGTGGCACTGTTTCCAATAGCAAAGACCTGGAACCAACTCAAACGCCCATCGATGATAGACTGGACAAGGAAAATGTGGCATGTATATACCATGGAATACTATGTAGCCATAAAAAACAATGAGTTTGTGTCCTTTGTAGGGACATAGACGAATCTGGAAACCATTTTTCTCAGCAAACTGACACAAGAACAGAAAATCAAACACCGCATGTTCTCACTCATAGGCGGGTGTTGAACAACGAGAACACATGGACACAGGGAGGGGAGCATCACACACTGGGGTCTGTTGGGGGGGACCAGGAGAGGGACAGCAGGAGGTAGGGAAGTTGGGGAGGGATAACATGGGGAGAAATGCCAGATATACGTTACGGGGGGATGGAGGCAGCAAACCACATTGCCATGTAGGTACCTATGCAACAATCCTGCATGTTTTGCACGTATACCCCAGAACCTAAAGTGCAATTGTATATATATATATATACACTAATAATAATAATGAAAGCAAAAAAAATGTTGTTGAACTCAATACTACTTTGGGACAAACCCTTCTAGTTTGTTTTTGGAACCAAGAATTTCCATGTTGTATCTCATAATCCATGAATTTATCACACAAATAAAGGAGTCCAGCATGCCTATTTATGAATTCTCAATAGCAACTGTAACTGAAAAGAGTTCTGACAGCCCTTGGGCTGGCCTTGTCTTTCTCTGCAAGCACCATATGGGAACCCAAGATGCAAACGAAGGTACGCTTAGGGTGTTTGAAATCAGATAACAGCTAAGGAATTCCAAAGCAAACCACATACATTGGTGTTCCTGTGATTGAAGCTTATTTTATTCTAAATTTTTTCTATGACCATAGTTGAACATTCTAGAATAATCTTGAAAGTTAGCACCGGGGCTGGGTGTGGTGGCTCATGCCTATAATCCCAGCACTTTGGGAGGCTGAGGCGGGTGGATAACTGGAGGTCGGGAGTTCGAGACCAGCGTGGCCAACATGGTGAAACCCCATCTCCTCTAAAAATACAAAAATTAGTTGGGCGTGGTGGCAGCTGCATGTAATCCCAGCTACTCAGGAGACTGAGGCAGGAGAATCGCTTGAACCCAGGAGGTAGAGGTTGCAGTGAGCCGAGATCGCGCCATTGCACTCCAGCCTGGGCTACAAGAGTGAAACTCCGTCTCAAAAAAAAAAAAAAAAAAAAAAAAAAAAAAAAAAGCACCGGGGCAAAAAGTGACCAAGTTAGCATAGTGACTTAGCGTATGTGCAAGATGTGTTTCTTAAATGAACAAATGAATAAGTGAATGGATGTGGCTGGGTGATGGGTGAAGTTCTGTAGAAGGCACACTTTCATCTTCTCAGACACACTTCAGTCACCTTTAGGGAAAGCTGAAGGGAGCTGGACCTCTTTCCTATGTAACCACTATGTAGGGGTGGTTGTTGGGGTAAGTTAAATGGTGCCTCTCATGTCTGACAGTATCATTTTGAAGGGGAGCACATATGGTGGTAATGATGTGGTGTGGGAAGGGAACTTTATGTAAAACCCCAGGAAAGATTTAAGTCCAAGTTTCTTTTCTTGTAATTTTTTTTTTTGAAATGGAGTCTTGCTCTGTTGCTCAGGCTGGAGTGCAGTGGCGTGATCTCGGCTCACTGCAACCTCTGCCTCCCGGGTTCAAGTGATTCTTGATGCCTCAGACTTCTGAGTAGCTGGAATTACAGGCACGCACCACCACACTCGACTAATTTTTTGTATTTTTAGTAGAGACGAGGTTTCACAGTGTTAGCCAGGGTGGTCTCGATCTCCTGACCTCATGATCCACCCGCCTCAGCTTCCCAAAGTTCTGGGATTACAGGTGTGAGGCACTGCACCCAGCTTTTAAAAATTTTTAGTTAAAAAAATTTTTTTTAATGTAGAGATGGGATCACACTATGTTGCCCAGGCTGGTCTTGAATTTCTGGGATCAAGTGATCTTCTTGCCTTGGCCTCCTGAAGTACTGGGATTGTAGATGTGAGTCACTGTGCTTGGCTTCCAAGTTTCTTAATAAGCATTAATAACTCATGTCATAAGTTGGGTTCCCTGTGATGCAAACTCTAAGACTGAGTTAGTGTGCAGGATGTTTATTAAGGAGAGCACTTGGAATCAACACTGTGGACGGGAGAGGAAGGAAGCAGAATTTAGTGGTAACTGTAGTAGAGATAGGAAGGGGGACAACATGGGCAAATATATGAGTGTCTAGAGGTCAAGTGTTTGGGATGTGGCTATTGAAGGACTGGATGGGAGAAAGCAGGAGGCAGGAGGCAGCATACCCTGCCTTGTCCCTATATTCCGCTTTGCACACGGCTGATGAACATAGATGTTTCAAATAACTGAAAATGATGTCTCAACAGAAGCCTCCTTATGTGGAATTGGCTGCTGTTGCCAAGCCAGGATGAGCTGAGGATGGAAAATGAAGCAGAGCATGAGCTGAGGATGTAGACCACTCAGAGAGGCATGTCCTTGGTAAAAGAGAAAATTTGTCCTGTATATGTCTGTGCAAAGAGCACTCCTGTATTAGATCTTGTGGTTGCAAATGATAGAGGCCCAACTGGAGCTATCTTAGAGCAAAAGGAGGATTTATTGGCTCTTGCAGAAAACCCTGTAAAGAGAGAGGTGTAGCTGGCTTCTGGGAGGATAGGGACAAAGGCTGCTCCCCTACTAGCATGGAGAGAGAAGCTTTCTTTGTGTCAATTGCCCTCTTTCAGGGGCTTTTCCACAAGACTGGCCCACCAGTGACAGAAACTGCTCTCATCTGCCCAAATTTTATTCATTCAATTCATAAAACACATATCCATGGAACACCTGTAATATTATAGGCACTTTTCTAGGTGCTGGAAATAGGAGAAGTAGGAGAAGAAATGCAAGAAAATAAACTCTTTATTTTCTAGAGGAGGAAATTCAGACAGTAAACAAAAGTATAGAGAAATGTTTTACAGGATGTTAGAAAGTAGTAAGTGCTATGGAAAATAAAAATCAAGCATAAGGCCAGGCACGGTGGCTCATGCCTGTAATCCCAACACTTTGAAAGCCAGAGGCTGGCAGATCACTTGAGGTCAGGCGTTTGAGACCAGCCCAGGCAACTTGGCGAAATCCCTCTCTACAAAAAATCACAAAAATTAGCTCGGCGTGGTGGCTCATGCCTGTAGTCCCAGCTGGTTGGGAGACTGAGGTGGGAGAATCTCTGGAGCCCAGGAGGTCGAGGCTGCAGTGAACCATGATTGTGCCACTGCACTCCAACCTGGGTGACAGAGTGAGATCCTGTCTCAAAACCAAAACCAAAACCAAAACAAAAACAAAAAAGAAGCATAGAGGAGGCATAGGAAGTGCTGGGGTGGGGAGCTGCAATTTAAATCGAGTAGTCAGAGTGGGCCTTACTAGGAAGATGATATTTGAACAAAGACCTGTAAGAAGAGAGGGAGGGAGCCATGCAAATAACTGAAGGAAAAGGACCAACGTTGGGGAGAACAGCAAGTGCAAAGGACATGAGCTAGGTATGTACTTGGCATCTGTGAGAAAAGCAACAGGTCTAAGGCTAAAGAGGAGTGAGCAAAGACACAAGGCCAGGGAGGTAAGAGAATGCGGGGTGGATTCTCTAGAGCTTTGTGAGGCATAGCAAAGACTTCGACTTTGACTTAGAGTATGATGTAGACAACGGCTAGAGGGTCGTGCATGAAGGAATGGCATTATCTGATTTGCATTCACCTCTGGCTTCTGTGCTGAGAGTGAACTGTAGAGAGGCAAGGGTAGAAGCAGGGAGACCGGTTAGGTACTTACTGCAATCATTCAAGGGAGATATGATGGTGGCTTAGACCAGGTTGAGTCAGTTTTGCTGTCTGAGAGAGGTTGATTTTGTCAAGTTCCACGTAAAAGGAGAAAGAAGCCTATGAGGTCAGGTGGGTCACATGGGCACAGGTATGACTGGTTACCGCATTGTGAGCACTTAGGTGGAGTGGGAGAAGAGATGGTTTACATAAAATGTGGGGAGCTGTTTCTAGAAGAAGGGAAGAGAAAGCAGCAGATCACAATAGCTGTCTATTTCAGGTATTGTTTACTCAAGGCTGCTTTGAAATTACAGAAGCATTCTTCTGCCTTTGACTGAATAGATCTGGGAAAAATTCTCTTCCTATAACTCACACAATATATTCCACTACATCCGTGGGCTAGTTTGCTGCAAAATCAAGCTAAGGTTTTTGTGAAGAACCGAGCTGTGAGTGGATTTCATCCTGACACAACATCTTTTAGAGTTCTTGACTTCCCTCCTAGAGAAGTTTTCTTTGTTGAAATATAGCTTACTCAATTCCTCATTACTGTCACAACAATTGACTTAAATGGTTCCATATGCGTGTGCCTGGTTTTCTCAGAAACTACCTCTTTAGAATGCCACCCTGATTCTCTGAAAAGAGAATGTGTGACAAACATTACAATATTTATGTCATCTTATCTTCCAAGTGACTCTTGAAAATGCTGGACATAAATTTAGGAGTCTTAAGAGTAAAATAGGCTCTTCCGACATGGCTGTTACAATCACAATGGAATATTCTAAAACAGAAATAGTAGTCTTTTATATTTAACCATGATATAAATTCAATGACTGGTCCTTAAACAGTGGTCTCTTTCCTTTCAATTTTTTTTTTTGTCACAAAGTCATGATATGATGACAACTTCACCCATTTCAGACTGTATCCACTATTAAAATCGATACAATGACAATGCACTCCTCCACTTCAACTCTTGTTTTATACTCTGGGTTTAGATTGAATGTAACATTATCACCTTGTATCATGGAAAAAGAAGCTGAATGTTTCTTTCTTTTTTTGTTTACAAGCTTAACTGTGGCTTTTCTAGAATGAGATTTAGACTTTGTTTCTATTGCATACTCTCTGAGGACTACAAGGTACATCCAGATGGAAATAATTATTCCCAGATGGGACCAACCATTGTTAAGGCACCATGGTATTCACTGATTCCATGGTCTACACTTTCTAATAGTCAATGGTCACCTTCTATACCCTCAATGACCAGCTAGTGTGTATCTGCCACTTCTCTCTTTTTCTCTTTCTCTACTCTTCCCCCATTTTTTCTCTCCCCCGGATTTAGCACAAAAATTTAAATGGCAACACAAAAATTTGTTCTGAAAGACTAAATCCATGTTACATCTTAGAAACGATGCATAGTGTGTTAGATCATTAACTGACATAGAATTATAATGTAAGAAACCATAATATATGCCCTTAGTGCTTCTGCCATAAAGGAGAGGATGGAAGGAGACTTGTACTCTAGTGGGGAAGAGTATTTTATCACCTGTTATTGTTTAGAATTGTTGACACACTGATATAGTAAAAGGCAGACTAATTTTCATTCATGTTATTGTTTTCAAACTCCCTAAAGACAATGCCCTTCTTTATTACCTGTCCTCACGGCTGACTGGTATTACTGCTTCCACTTTAGTTCACCATTTTCTGGTATCCATTAAGAAAAAAAAAATGAAAACCACATGAGGACAGCGATTTTTGCCAGTTTTGTTCATCATTGTATCCCAAGTGCCTGGAACAGTGCCCAGCATATATCAAGTGCTCAATAAATGAATATTTTTTAATGAATCCATTTATTATAAGATATTAACACAAACAAAAGAAGATATAGAATTAATTTGTAAGATATAAAGAAAAATGTAGCAAATACTCACCAAGCTGACCTAATAAATATCATTTAACACTACTAGATCCCCTGAATAAATTACCCTTGTCATCTCTTTCCATTATTCCAGAGGCTACAGCAATCCTGAATCAATCTTTATTTTACTTTTTCTACTTTACTATATTATTTGTTTTCATTCTTAATTGAGTGTGGATTACTTTGTACACACAAAAGAATGTTAGGTTGGGAGGACAAGGGGGCAGATCACAAGGTCAAGAGTTCAAGACCAGCCTGGCCATCATGGGGAAACCCTGTCTCTAGTAAAAATACAAAAATTGGCTGGGTGTGGTGGCGCACGTCTGTAATCCCAGCTACTTGAGAGGCTGAGGCAGGAGAATCACTTGAAACCAGGAGGCGGAGGTTGCAGTGAGCCGAGATCGCACCACTGCGCTCCAGCCTGGGCAACAAAGTAAGACTCTATCTCAAAAACAAAAACAAAAAACAAAGAATGTTAGGTAGATAACAAATGCCCATATATTTACCACCTAACTAAAGCAATAAATTATTACCAAGACCACTGACATTGCTATGTTCCTCCTGATCTTAAAGGCCACATCTTCCTCCACTTTTCTAAATTTTGTTTATTATTTCCTTGCTTGTTTTTTTAGGCTTACTGCATTTTAATGTATGAATATAAAATATTCTTTCATTTGACATTTTAAACTTCATGTAAATGGTAAAATATTGTATATATTCATCTATTACTTGCTTTTTGTGATAAGCATTATGTGTGTGAGAGTTCAGTGCTGTGGGGACCAATTATGTTGGTTGTGTACTGCACAACTCTAGGGGGCGCTGTTTGCCTTGAGGTCTGAGTGAATGATAACCCCTGCAGTTGTACAGTATACAACCTACTTGGCTGTACATAAGACTGTGACACATTGTGTTTCCAACTGTGGCCACAAAATATCTCCCATCCCACAAGCTTTTTTGCAATGTGACCTTGTCATGCCCCCATCAAGAAATGGAGTCTATTTCTCTCCCCTGTGGATCTGGGCGGGCCTTGTGACTATTTTAACTAATAGAACATAGCAGATACTATGTTGAGTAACTGCCAAGGCTAATAAGTAAGAGATCTATAACTTCTTCCTTTATCACTTGCAATGCTCCAAGCTATCATGTAAGAAATCTGATTACTCCAAGACCACAATGTTGTGAGGAAGTCTAAGTGACCGTATAGAAAGAGAGAAGTCACTTGGAGGAACGCTGATGTGCCAGACATGCGCATGAAGCCTTATTGTACTTCCTAGCTCAGTGCAGTCACGGACTGAATGCAGCTGAGTGAATAAACCCAGCTCATGCTATGTGGGGCAAAACTGCCAAGCTAAGCTCTGACTAAATTCCTTACCTGCAATATCATGAGCCAACAAAATGAAACTAGAATAGCTCTTCAAAACATTCCCACTTGTCCTGAGTTGGACTGATCAGTCATATGGATGTGACCACCCCAGCAAGGAAAGTGATCTTGGACCAGGAAACTCTATGCAACTGAAGCAGTCCCTGAGGACCCACCGCTGAAGGTGAACTGCTAACAGCACTACCATAGAGTCTTTAGGTTTTTCTCTATATAAGATCATGTCATCTGCAAACAGGGACAATTTGACTTCCTCCTTTCCAATTCAGATGCCTTTATTTCTTTCTCTTGCATAATTGCTCTGGCTAGGACTTCCAGTACTATGTTGAATAAGAGTGGTGAGAATAAGCATCTTTGTCTTCTTCTAGTTCTTAGAGGAAAAGCTCACAACTATTTTATTGTGTGGATATCTATTTATTCAATTCTTTTCCTATTACTGGATATTTGGATTCCTGAGATCATCAGATATTGTTTTGTATTTTCCGAGTATTTTAACGTTTTGCTGTTCACATTTGAATCCTGAATGACATGAAAAGTGATTTGTTTTTTTCATGATGTTAAGTAAACATCCAATTTTTTCATACAAATGACTGTTAATTTGCAATAATGCTTCTGTCATATATCAAGTGTCTGCATGTTTTGATGTCTTGCTGAGTTACTGATTGTGTTATTGTGTTCTGCTGGTTCATTTGTCTATCTCTGAGCCAGTGTCTTAGTGCCTTAATTAGTATAAATTTATAAGACTTGGAGCAGAATTCCCTTAATCTTGTCATTATTTTCCAAGAGGGTCTGGGCTAGTCTTGACTCTGCTCTATCATATAAATTTTAAACCACTTTGTCAAATTTCACACAAAAACATTTATTAGAAATTGTGTTTTGTTCTGTTTTCTATGAAAATGTCTTTATTTTAGAAGTAATCTGTATCTTGCTGAAATCCAAGAAACATTCAGTTGAAGGATTTGCTAGCCATTTGTAGTGGCTTGAACGGCGGGACTTCCAAAAGCTATGTCCACATCTGAATCTCTGGAACCTATAAATGTGACATTATTTAGAAAAAGGATCTTTGCAGATGTAATAAATTAAAGATCTTGAGAGGAGAAGATTTTCCTGGATTCTCCAGGTGGGCTGTAAAGCCAATATTGAATGTCCTTATAAGAGACACACAAAAGGAGAAACACACAAAGGGGTGAAGATTGGAGTAATGCAACCAAAAGCCAACAAACACAGCCACCAAAAGCTGGAAGAGGCAGAAAACAAATTCTCTTCTAAAGCCTCCAGAGAAGGTGCCACCTTGCGACACCTTGATTTCAGAGACACCAGATCTCCAGAACTGTAAGAGAATGTATTTCTGTTGTTTTAAGCCACCCAATTTATGGCAATTTGTTACAGCAGCCACAGGAAACTAATACACCACTCATTCTTTGTTTTCTCTAAGCTGTTCTCCTGTATTGTTAGATCCCTAGAAAGCAACATACCAGGGGCATATCATTACCAATACAAATGTGAATAAATAGAAATGTTTTCACTGGTTGAAGTCAGATGTTATATCCTTGACTTTTCAAAAGTGTATGAGAAATGGCCACGTTAAAAAAATGTCTGCATCCGCTACAAGACACCAACTCTAGTTATTAGGAAAAGGTAAAAGCAGAACATTCCTGTGGGTGAAATGAGTCCATCCCCTCTGTAAATCCAGGAAGTAGATCATGTTAGGGAGAGCCACAAGTTTATTATTAATATAAGTTTTGGTTAAGACAAGCCAAAAAGGAAAAATCTTGTTACAAAAAATCGGTGTTACTCAGGTAAGCTGCTCTTATGTAAAAAAAAATGGTGCAGGCTGGGTGTGGTAGCTCACGCCTGTAATCCCGGCACTTTGGGAGGCTGAGGTGGGCAGATCGCCAGAGGTTTGGAGTTCGAGACCAGCCTGATCAACATGGAGAAACCCTGTCTTTACTAAAAATACAAAATTAGCCAGGAGTAGTGGCGCATGCCTGTAATCCCAGCTGCTCGAGAACCTGAGGCAGGAGAATTGCTTGAACCCAGGAGGCAGAGGTTGTGGTCAGCCGAGATTGCACCATTGCACCCCAGCCTGCACAACAAGAGCAGAACTCTGTCTCAAAAAAAAAAAAAAAAAAAAAAAGTGGTGCAAAGGCAATGGGCATCTTGGTAATGGCATCCCTCAATATGCTTAGCGCTTGAGTCTCCTGCCCCAGTCGGGACTGGCTACGTAGGCCTGGTGCACTGCTGTCATCCTGACACATCCCTTCACTGGCTACCTGGGAACTCCCTTAATCTCTTAACTACATTCAATCTCCTGTTCCCTGTATCTTATATCTTCCTATGTCTTGATTTACTTTTCATATTTTGGTGAGCACCTCCTCCAGTAGCTTCTTGGGAAACTGTGCTTGGGGAACAAGAACAAGTATTTTGAGTTCTTGCATGTCTACAAATATCTTTATTTACTTACTCTAAAATGATAGTTTAGTTGAATAAAAATTATCGCTTGAAAATAATTTTCCTTCAAAATTTTAGAGCCATTGCTTCATTGTTTTCTTGCTTCCATTGCTGCTATTAAGAATAGAGTCGTTCTGATATCTGATCCTTTGTATAAAATCTATTTCTTCTCTTCTAGAAAGAAGATATTTATTCCCATTGTAGTGAAGTTATCTTGATGTAAGCCTATTTTCTCCCATTGTGCTGTATCTTAGGTAGGCTTCTTTTATCTGACAATTCACACCTTTGAGTTTGGAGAATTTTTTTTGATTCTTTGAGTGATAATTTTCTCACATCTGCTTTCGACATTCTTTTCTATAACTCAGATTTTTCTGATGTCGCTACCACCTCGTCTGGTCTTTTAATTTTTTCACATTTCTTTCCTCACTATTTTTCTTCTTCTTGTCCTTGAATTTCACCCTTGAGTTTTAAATTTCTGCTATCATTTTACTTAACCAGAGAGAATCTCTAGTTAAATGTTGAATAGAGGTAGTAATAATCCTTGTTTTGTTCTTAATTTGATTTTAAAGGTAATGTTCTCATGTTTCAGATTTAGGTATTAGGTTGATTTGAGGTCTTTGGCAATAACTTTTATTAGGTATCTATTATTTCTAGATTGTTAGGTAATTTTATTCCAAATAGGCATTGGATTATATGGAATGCTTTTGATGTATTTATTAAGCTAATTTGTTTTTTCTGTTTTCATCAGAGAATAAAAATAATGGATTTTCTAAAATTAAACTAACTCTACCTTCCTGGCATAAGCCCAGCTTAGTTGTAATGTTTTCTGTTCTGTTCACCGCTGGATTCAGTTTGTATACATTTTGTTTAGAGTTTTTATATCTGCATTGGTGAGTGAATTTGTGCTGTAGTATTCTTTGCCTATATTTTTCTTCTTCTTCTTCTTTTTTTTTTTTTTTTTTTTGAGACAGAGTCTCACTCTGTTGCCCAGGCTGGAGTGCAGTGGCTCGATCTCGGCTCACTGCAACCTCCACCTCCTGGGTTCAAGTGATTCTCCTGCCTCAGCGTTCTGAGTAGCTGGGATTAAAGGAGCATGCCACCACACCTGACTAATATTTTTTGGTACTTTTAGTAGAGATGGCGTTTCACCATTTTGCAGGCTGATCTCGAACTCCTGACCTCATGATCTGCCTGCCTCGGCCTTCCAAAGTGCTGAGATTACAGGCATGAGCCACCGCGCCTGACCTTTGCTTATATTTTCTTGACTGTTTTTGCTATGGAGGTTGTATATAACATAGCTCTCATAACAGTTGGAGAGCTAGAGTTTTCTTTCTATTTCTATTCCCTGAAATATTTTTTATAATACTGGAAATATTTCTTCCTTAAATGCTTAGAACTTGACAACAAAATCATCGGGGCAACATGCTTTTGCATATTGATTTATTTCCTCATTGTTTATAGCACTACTCAAGATTTATATTTTTCTTTGAGTCAGTTTGGGTTGGTTATATTTCCTAGGAGTTTTGCTTTTCTGTCTAAATTCTAAATAATATTGGCATTAAAGATGTCATAGTACTATCTCTTAAATACATCGGTTTTTCATGTTGTTGATCCTCTTTGTTGTCTGTCTTTTTTTTTTTTTTTTTTGGCTTTTTTTTCAGAGACAGCATCTTCTTCTGTTCCTAGGCTGGAGTGCAGTGGTGTGATCATGGCTTACCATAACTTCAAGCTCCTGGGCTCAAGAGACCTTCTTGCCTCAGCCTTCTGAGTAGCTAAAACTACAGGCATGTGCCAGGTAATTTTTAAAAACTTTTTGTAGAGAAAGGATCTTGCTATATTGCCCAGGCTTGTTTCAAGCTCTTGGCCTCAAGCAATCTTCCCACCTTAGCCTCCCAAAGCACTGATATTAGAGATGTGACCCACCACACCCGGCTGATCTTCTCTTTTATTATTCAGCTTTATTATTTCTTTTCCTTGGGTTTATCCTGTTTCTCTTTTACTAGCTTTTTAAGTTCAATGCTTAGCTCATTACTTTTCATTTCAGCTTATTTCACAATTTCAACTTTTTATTTCGAAGTAATTGTACATTCACAGAAAGTTGTGAAAATAATAAAGAGAATTGCTATGTACCCTTCACTGAGTTCTCCCGGTGGTTACATCTTAGGTAACCATAGGACAGTATCAAATCCAGGAAACTGACATTGGTACAATGTGTATGTATAATTTTATGCCATTTATCACATGCATTGATTCATGTAATCCCACCATCACAATCAAGACACAGAACAGTTCCATCAATACCAACATGTCCCTCCTACCTACCGTTTATAGTCACACTCATTCCCTTCCCATCCACCATGCCTAACTCCTGGTAACTACAAATCTGCTCACCATCTCTATAGTTTTATCATTTTGAGAATGTTATATAAGTAGAATCATATAGTATGTGACCTTTGAGACTGACCCTTTTCACTTGGTGCAATGCTCTTGGTAGCCATATAGTTGCATGTATCAATAGTTTATTCCTTTTTATGGCTGAGAAGTATTCCATGGTCTGGCTGTACAACCGTTTGTTTGACCATTCAACTAATGAAGGACATTTTGATTGATTCCAGTTGTTGCTGATTACTCACTTCCAGGAGTTTTTATGTAGAATCCTTGCAATTTTCTGTGTAGACCATGATATCATAGAAAAATAAGAATGCATTTATTTATTCCTTTCTGATCTATATGGCTTTTATCGTCCTGATGAACTTACTAGGATTCTAGTATCACGCTGAGTAAGAGTTAAGAGAATGGACATCTTTGCCTTGCTTTTGAACTTAAGAGGAAAACACTGAGTCTTTCATCATTGTGTATGATATCAGTTACAGGGTTTTTAAAGACATTTTTTGTTAAGTTGAAGAAATGCTCCTCTATGAGTCTGGAAGAACCACACCATTACTGGGCTTGGGGTCCCCCCTAAAGCAGATACAGACTAGATCACAACACTCAAGTCCTTTCAAGTATCTGGAAAGCCTTCCCAAGAAGAACAGGTACAAACAAGCCCAGACTGAAAATACTACAATAAATACCTAACTCTTCAATGCCCAGACACAGGCAAACATCTATAAGTAACAAGACAGTCCAGGAAAACATGACCTCGCCAAATGAACTAAATAAGTCACCAGTGACCAATCCTGGAGAAACACATATGTGACCTTTCAGACACAGAATTCAAAATTGCTGTTTTGAGGGAACTCAAAGAAATTCAAGATAACACAGAGAATTCAGAATTCTATCAGATAAATGTAACAAAGAGATTGAAATCATTTAAGAGACTCAAACAGAAATTCTTGAGCTAAAAAATGCCATTGGCATACTGAAGAATGCATCAGAGTCTTAATAGCAGAAGTGATTGAGCAGAAGAAAGAATTAATGAGCCTGAAGACAAGTTACTTGAAAATGCACTGTCAGAGGAGACAAAAGAAAAAAGAATTTTTAAAAATGAAGCATGTCTACAGGATCTAGAGAATAATCTCAAAAGGGCAAATCTAAGAGTTATTGGCCTTAAAGAGGAGTTAGAGGTGGCTCACGCCTATAATCACAGCACTTTGGGAGGCCGAGGCAGGTGGATCACGAGGTCAAGAGATCGAGGCCATCCTGATCAACATGGTGAAACCCCGTCTCTACTGAAAATACAAAAATTAGCTGGGCATGATGGTGCACGTCTGTAGTCCCAGCTACTCGGGAGGCTGAGGCAGGAAAATTGCTTGAACCCAGGAGGCAGAGGTTGAAGTGAGCAGAGACCATGCCATTGCACTCCAGCCTGGGTAACAAGAGTGAAACTCCATCTCAAAAAAAAAAAAAAAAAAAAAAAAGAGGAGTTAGAGAAAGAGATAGGGGTAGAAAGTTTATTCAAAGGGATAACAACACAAAACCTCCCAAACCTAGAGAAAGATATAAATATCCAAGTACAAGAAGGCTACAGAACACCAAGCAGATTTAACACAAAGAAGCTTACCTCAAAGCATTTAATAATAATCAAATTCTGAAACCTTAAGGATAAAAAAAGGCTTCTAGAAGCAGCAAGAGAAAAGAAACAAATAACATACAATAGAGCTCCAATGTGTTAGGCAGCAGACTTTTCATTGGCAACCTAACAGGCGAGGAGAGAGTGGCATGACATATTGAAAATACTGAAGGAGGCGGAGCACGGTGGCTCACGCCTGTAATCTCATCACTTTGGGAGGCCAAGGCGGGTAGATCACCCAAGGTCAGGAGTTTGAAACCAGCTTGATCAACATGGTGAAACCCCATCTCTACTAAAATTAGCTGGGCATGGTGGCATCCGCCTGTAATCCCAGCTACTAGGCAGACTGAGGCAAGAGAATCACTTGAACTCGGGAGGTAGAAGTTGCAGTGAGCCAAGATAGTGCCACTACACTTCAGCCTGGGCAACAAGAGTGAAACTCTGTCTCAAAAAAAAAAAGAAAATACTGAAGGAAAAATAACTTTTATCTTAGAGTAGTACATTCAGCAAAAATGTCCTTCAAACATGAAGGAGAAATAAAGACTTTCCCAGACAAACAAAAGCTGAGGAATTTAATCAATACCAAACCTGTCTTACAAGAAATCCTAAAGAGAATATTTCAATCAGAAGGAGAAGGACATTAAGGAGCAATAAGAAATCACCTGAAGGTACAAAACTCACAGGTAATAGTAAGTACACAGAAAAACATAGAATATGATACCACTGTAATTGTGGTGTGTAAACTACTCTTAAGTAGAAAGACTAAATGATGAACCAATAAAAAATAATAACTACAACTTTTTAAGACATAGACAGTATGGTAGGATATAAATAGTAACAATGGAAAGTTGAAAAGTGGAAGGATAATGTGAAGGCGTAGAGTATTAGTTATCTTTGTGCTTGCTTATTTATTCATTTATGCTAGCAGTGTTAAGTTCTTATCAGCTTAAAATAATGGGTTGTAAGATAGTATTTGCAGACCTCATGATAATCTCCAATTAAAAAATGTACAATGGACACACAAAAAACAAAAAGCAAGAAACTAAATCATATCACCAAAGAAAATCACCTGCACTAAAAGGAAGACAGGAAGAAAAGAAAAAAAGGAGTGAAGGCCACAAAACAATTGAAAACACCTACCAAAATGGTAGGAGTAAGTCCTTACTTGTCAATAATCACATTGAATATAAATGGACTAAACTCGCCAATCAAAACACATAGACTGGCTGAATGGATAAAAAGACCCATTGATCTGTTGCCTACAAAAAAACACACTTCTTCTATAAAGATAAACATAGTCTGAAAACAAAGGGATGGAAAAGGATATTCCATGCCAATGGAAACAAAAAAAGAGCAGACGTAGCTATACTTATATCAGACAAAATAGATATCAAGATAAAAACTGTAAGAGACAAAGAAGGTCACTACACAATCACAAGGGGGTCAATTCAGCAAGAGGATATGACAATTTTAAATATATATATGCATTCAACATTGGAGTGCCCAGATATATAAAGCAAATGTTTTTAGAGCTATAAAGAGAGATAGACCCCAATGCAATAATAGCTAGAGACTTCCAGACAGAAAATCAACAAAGAAACATCTGATTCAATCTACATAATAGACCAAATGGATCTAATAGATATTTAGAGAACATTTTATTCAACAACTACAGAATATGCATTCCCTTTCCTCAGCAGAAGAATCATTCTCAAGGATAGACCATATGTTAGGTCACAAAACAAGTCTTAAAACATTCAAACAATTAAAATAATACCAAACATCTTCTCTGAATGCAATGGAATAAAACTAGCAATAAATAACAAGAGGAAGATCAGTCTGACCAACATGGTGAAATCCTGTCTCTACAAAAAAATACAAAAATTAGTTGGGTGTGGTAGTGTGCACCTGTAATCCCAGCTACTCAGGAGAGAGACTCTCTTGAACCCAGGAGGCAGAGGTTGCAGTGAGCCAAGATCGCACCACTGCACTCCAGCCTGCGCAACACAGTGAGACTCCATGTCAAAAAAAAGGGAAAGAAATGGACAAATTCCTAGACAAGTACAATCAATAACAAGTAAGAAAACTGTATCCCTGATGAATATTGATGCAAATATTTTCCTTGAAATACTAATAAACCAAATTCAACAATACATTAAAAAGGTCATTCATCATGAACAAGTGAGAGTGATCACAATGCAAGACTGGTTCAACATATGCAAATCAATTAATGTGATATATCGTATCAACAGAATGAGGGACAAAAGCCATATGATCATTCCAACTGATGCCGAACAAGCATTTGACAAAATTTAACATTCAAAACTGGGTGCAGAAGGAATGTACCTCAACCGAATAAAAACCATATAAGACACACCCACAGCTAATATCAGACTGAATGAGGAAAAATTGAAAGTCTTCCTCAAAGATCTGAAACACAAAAAGGATGCCCACTATCACCACTGTTATTCAACATAGCACTGAAAGTCCTAGCCAGAGAAATCAGACAAGAGAATGAAATAAAGGGCATCCAAATTGGAAAGGAAGAAGTCAAATTATCCTTGTTTGCAGATTATATGATCTTATGTTTGGAAAAGTGTAGACTCCATCAAAAGACTGTTAGAACTGATAAACAAATTCAGTAAAGTTTCAGGATACAAAATCAACATAGAAAAATCGGTAGCATTTCTATATGCCAACAGTGAATAATCTGAAAAATAAAAATAAAAAAGCAATCCCATTTATGATAGTCACAAATAAAATTAAGTACCTAGGAATTAACTGAAGAAGTGGAAAATCTCTGTAATGAAAACTATAAAATACTGATGAAAGAAATTGAATAGGACACCACAAAAATGGAAAGATATTCCATGTTGAGGAATTAGAAGAATCAGTATTATTAAAATGTTCACACAACAAGCAATCTACAGATTCAATGCAATCCCTATCAAAATACCAATGTCATTCTTCACAAAAATAGAAAAAACAATCCTAAAATTTATATGGAACCATAAAAGACCCAGAATAGCTAAAGCTATCGTAAGCAGAAAGAAGAAAACTGGAAGAATCACATTATCTAACTTCAAATTATACTACAGAGCTATGATAACCATGACAGCATGACACTGGCATAAAAACGGACACATAGACCAATGGAACAGAATAGGGAACCTAGAAATGAATCCACACACCTACAGTGAACTCATTTTCAACAAAGATGCCAAGAACATTCACTGGGGAAAAGACAGTCTCTGCAATAAATGCTACTGAGAAAACTGGATATCCATATGCAGAACAATGAAACCACCATGCTTAGCTAATTTAATAAATATTTTGCAGAGATGGGGTCTTACTCTGTTGCCTAGGCTGGTCTTCAACTCCTGGGCTCAAGTGATCCTCCAGTCTCAGCCTCCCAAATAGCTGGGATTACAGGCAGGGGCCACTGCACCTGTAAAAATAATCCTATTCTCTTCAAGAGATATAAAATAAAATAAAAAAAGAGATATATAAAATAAAATAAGGTGTCCATTATCAAATCACCAGATTGGAAAGATTTAAAAAGACTGACAAGGTGGTATGATTGCAGAAAACCAGGTATCACTGATGACATAGAGAAAAGGTAAGAAGAAAATATAAATACCAAACAAAAGAGACAAGAGAGCAATGTTATTTAAAAGAATGACAATATTCAGCATTGGTTAAGGTATAGGCTACAGTTTCTCAACCTCAGCACTGTTGACATAATTCTTTGTTGTAGGGGACTGTCCTGTGTATTGCAGGATGTTTTGCAGCATTCCTAGCCTCTACCCACTAGATGCCAGTAGCATCTCCAACTCCTGTCCCCAGATCCTATATTATTTTTGAATTTATCTGTTTGTACAGGATTTTAGTGGTTGCCCTAGGCATTGCATTATACATCCATCAGTTATCATAGCCTTCTAATGTCTACATTTTACTACTTTGAGTGAAATATAGAAATCTTACCTCCCTGCAAGTCTTTATAACCTCCTCTGTTTATAATTGCTTGAAATATTTCCTCTACATACATTGAGGACCACATCATATAATGTTATCTTTTTTGATTCATAAGTCAAACAAAATATAGAAAGCTCAAGAGAAGAAAAGTCTATTATATGTACTCATATTATTACTCTTCCTCTTATTTTTTATTCCTTGCTGATGTTTTGAGATTCCTTCTTTCATCATTTCTGTTTCTGTTTTTTTTTCTTCAAGAATTACCTTTAGCCATTCTTTTAGAGTAGGTCTGCTAGTGAGAAATTCTCTTAGTTTTCCTTTATCTGAAAGAGTCCCGATGTTCCTTTTATTCCTGAAGCGTATTTTCACTGGATATAGCATTCTGGGTTAACAGTTCTTTTGTTTTAGCACTTTAAATTATTTTTTTGTCATTTTATTCTTGTCTAAATGGTTTCTGATAGGAAATCCACTGCCATTTGAGTTGCTTTCGCCATCAGTAAGTTCTCATTCATCTTTTTTTTTGACTTCTATATGTCTATTCTTGTGCCTGAATCACATTGTCTTGATTACTTTAGTTTATAGTAAATATTGAAATAGGGAAGTTTGAGTCTCTCAGCTTTGTTCTTTTTAAAGATTATTTTGACTATTCTCAGGCCTTTAAATTTCCACATGAATTATAGGATCAGTTTGTCAATTTCTTCAAAGTAGCCATTTTTAACATTGTTAGAGATTGTGTTGAATCTATAGATTAATTTGGGGAGTATTGCAAGCTTAACAATATTAAGTCTTCTGATCCATTAATACAAGTTTTCTTTCCATTTATTTAGGTTTTTAATTTTTTTTCAATGATGTTTTGTAATTTCCAGTGTACAAGTCTTGTACTTTTTCTTTAAATTTATTTCTATTTTATTCTTTTTCATGCTATCATGTAAGATGCTCTCTTCAACTATAAGTATGAGGTCCATGTCCTAGGAATGGCAAAGCAGAAGCTGGTAGGAACCAAGACAACCTACACAGTTCAGTACCGAATGAGCTTTGTTACTTACCAAGACTTTTATATAACAGAAAAATAAACTTCTATCTTGTGCAAATGTGTGTTATGTTGAGTGATCTGTCACTCACATATGAGCTAATCTTAATGAATTTAACTTGTGATGCCATTCATTCATTTAAGTATCTATTGAACATATAAAATGTCCTAACACCTTGCTAGACTCTCAATGAAATGAAAAAGGCATGTAAATTACAAACCAAGCTACTTAAGAAACTCTCAAACAGTTGGAGAGATGAGACATTCACACCAATAATATTTTTTGAGCAATGACAAAGTACCATTTGTCTATTTTAATGAATAGCACAGACCATGCTTGCCTGAAAAAGTGAGGGAAAACGGGAGAGAGTGGGAATAGAAAAGATTCCTGGACTGGATTTTTAGAGAAAGATTTGAGGTAGGACTCTTCAACTGAAAGAGAAAGATGCTGAAGTGTTTCAGATAAATCATTGAGATGAGCAGAAACAATGTTAACAAAAACCTAAAAATAGAAGTGAAGACGGCAGGAAAACTGAGGGGACAGTGGAAATAGGGGCTAAGCACCCCATGAGAGAACTGAGTGTCCAACTACAGTCTCTGGGTAAGGTGAGGATCCTCCCATCATGTGAGCTAGACTGGTTTGATTTAGCGACATACCAAGGGAGAAGCAGTGGGGCCATCAGGCCTCAAGTGCAATCAATAACTTGGTGATTGTGTATAGGGAATCTAAAATCAATATTAAAGCCAATTTAAAGTCAGTCTACTTTTTATTGTATTGGTAATTCTCCTCCCTTAAAAAATTGTTTGTCAGTCTAAGGCAGTGCTGTCTAATAAAAATATAATGCAAGAGATGTGTTATTTTAAATTTCCTCTTAAGAGATAAGCAATATAAAAATAAGTAAATTGCAAAAACTTAAGGCAAAAATGTGGAGCTGATGGATTTAAAATCTAAAGATTTTGTAGAAGCTTTTATCTTTCTTCTTCTTTTTATTTATTTATTTTTTTTTTAGAGACGATGTCTTGCTCTGTTGCCCAGGCTGGAGTACAGTGGCGTGATCATAGTTCACTGCAGGCTCGAACTCCTGGGCTCAAGCAATCCTCCTGCCTCAGCCTCCTGAGTAGCTAGGACTACAACTGTGCAGCACCACATCCAGCTATTTCGGAAAAATATTTTGTAGAGATGGGAGTCTCACTATGTTGACCGGGATCATTTCAAAACTCCTGGCTGCAAACAATCATCTCACCTCGGTCTTTCAGTGCGCTTGGATTATAGGCATGAGCCTCTATTCTTTTCTTCGTGATCTAAGATAAGTTTTCAACTTTTTAAAATAACTTGTTATAGCTATAAAATGTTTTTTGTAACCCTCATGGTAACCACAATACTAAAACCTATAATAGATTTGCTTAAAAAAGAAACAGAGACAAATTAAAACATACTATCAGAGAAAATCACTTAACCACAGAGGAAGACAGTAGGAAAGGACGAAAGGGGTTACAAAACAACTAGAAAACAAGCAACAAAATGGCAGTAGTCAGTCCGGTACGGATTGGTAAGTAATATCAATAATAATACTGAATGTTAATCAATTATCTAATGAAAACACATAGAGTGACTGCATGGATAAACAAGACCTAACTAT
Source organism: Plecturocebus donacophilus (assembly GCA_004027715.1). Lineage (NCBI taxonomy): Eukaryota > Metazoa > Chordata > Mammalia > Primates > Pitheciidae > Plecturocebus > Plecturocebus donacophilus. The sequence goes on from PVKP010006467.1 coordinate 43,765, forward strand.
ACTCTTGTCTATAAAAAACCAACTTCACTTAAGAAGACACACAGACTAAAAGTGAAGGGATGGAAAAAAAATATTCTATGTAAGTGGAAAACAAAAAAGAGCAGGAGTAGCTATACTTATAGTACATAAAATAGAGTACAAGTCAAAGAATGTAAGAAGAGAAAAAGAAGATCACTATATAGTGATAAATAGGTCAAGTCACCAAGAGGCTATAGCAATCATAAATATCTATGCACTCAACACTGGAGCTCCCATGTATGTAAAGCAAACATGAATGAGTCTAAAGGGAGAGATAGACTGCAATGCCTCCCATGGTAGGGAACTTCAACATTGCACTCTCAATAATGGACAGATCAACAGAAAAATATTGGAGTTAAATATTTTTTTACTAGACCAAATAGGTCTAACTGACATTTAAAGAATATTTCACCCAAGTGCTACAGAATACCACATTCTTTTTATCAGCACATGGAACATTCTCCACATAGACCATACCTTAGGCCACAAAACAAGTCTCAACAAATTCAAAAAAGTAAAAATCATGTCAAATATCTTTTCTGACTACAATGGAATAAAACTAGAAATCATTGACAAGAGGAATCCTGGAAAACACACACACACACGGAAATTAAACATGTTTCTGAATAATCAATGAGTCAATGAAGAAATTAAGGAGATTTAAAAATTGTTTGAAACAAATGAAAATGAAAATGCAACATACCAAAATACAAAAGTAGTACTAAGCAGTCCTAGAATTATAGCAAAGCAGTATTAAGAGGGAAGATGCTAGCAATAAATGCCTATATCAAAAAAGTAGATAGACTTCAAACAAACCACCTAACAATGCGTCTCAAGGAACAAGAAAAGCAAGAACAAATGAACCCCAAAACTAGGAGAAGTGAAGAAAGAATAAAGATCAGAGCAGAAACAGATGACATAGGGACTAAAAAAATAGAAAAGATCAACAAAATGAAAAGTTGGTTTTAGAAAAGATAAACAAAATAAACAAGACTTTAGCTAAACTAACTAGCAGAAAAAGAGAGAAGACCCAAATAAATAAAATCAGAAACAAAAAAGGAGACATATGAACTGAGATCACAAAAATAAAAATCATTCAAGACTATTAGGAGCAACTATATTCCAACAAGTTATGCAATCTAGAAGAAATTGATAAATTCCTGGACATGTACAACCAAGGTTGAACCATGAAGACATAGAAAACTTAATAAGCCAATGATGAGTAATGAGATTAAAGCTGTAATATGGCTACACTGTTGAATTCTATCAAACATTTTAAAAAGAACTAACACCAATTCTACTCAAACAGTTCAAAAACATGGAAAAGGAGGGAACACTTCCAACCTCATTCTATAAGGCCAGAATTACCCTGTACCCAAAACCAGGTTAAGGACACACCACCAACAACAAAAAAGAATACTATAGGCCAATATCACTGATGAACATAGATGTAAAAATCCTCAACAAAATACTAGCAAACCAAATTCAACAACACATTAAAAAAGGTCACTTATCATGATCAATTGTGTTTCATCCCAGGGATGGAAGGATGATGGTTCAACATGATCAATAATAACATCATACATCAATGTATCAAACATGATACATCACATTAGCAGAACCAGGAACAAAAACCATATGATCATTTTGATAGATGCTGAAAAAACATTCAGTAAAATTCAACATCTCTTTGTCATAAAAACCATCAACAAACTGGCTATAGAAGGAAAATACCTCAAAATAATAAATGCCATATATGGCAAATCTGCAGCTAATATAATGAATGGAAAAAATTAAAACCTTTCCTCTAGGATCTGGAACGAGGCAAGGATACCAACTCTCACCACTCTTATTAAACATAGCACCAGAGGTCCTGGCCACAAAAATTAGGCATGAGAAAGAAATGAAGTGCATTCAAATTAGAAAGGAAGAAGTGAAATTAGCTTTATTCACAGACAACATGACCTTATACGTAGACAATACTAAGATGCCACCAAAAAATTGTTTGAACTGATAAATAATTCAGTAAAGTTGCAGTAGAAAAATATCAACATAACAAAAATCAGTATCTGTCAGCAAACAATCTGTAAAAGAAATCAAGAAAACAATCCATTTACAATAGCTACAAATAATATTTTAAAAACTCAGGAATCAATTTAATCAAACAAGTGAAATATCTATGCAAGGAAAACTACAATACACTGATGAGGTGAAGGACTTTTGCAGAGGTAATTAAGGTTCCATCCGAATCACTGATAGATACAGTTCTAATCTTTGCATTTCATCCCTTTGGCCTAAGGCCCAGATGCAAATAAGACTAACAAGAAAGTAATGGGTAACCGTTGTAAGTCATTCATTCTTCACTGTGGATAAGGTTCCAGGTGACTTTAAATTAATCAAAAGAATACTGAGTGGACCTGACTTAATCATTGGAAGTCCTTTAGGAGAGGGCTGAAAGTTACCCTGGGGTCAACCCTTCTGCTGGCCTTGAAGAAGCAAGGCACTGTAAGTTCTACAGCTGCAAGGAAATAAATTCTACCAACAAGCTGAATGAAGCAGAATTGCAACTTGGTCAGCACATTGATTACAACTTTGTGACATCCTGAGCAGAGGACTCTGCTAAGATGTACCTGGATTCCTGACCTATTGAAACTATAAGATAATATATATGTTGTTTTAAGGCAAAAATAAAAAATAGAAATAAAAAATACACTGATGAAAGAAATTGAAGGAGACACACACAAAAATGGAAAGATAGTCCATATTCATGGATTGGAAGAATTAATATTGTTAAAATGACAATACTTTCCAAAGCAATTTACAGATTCATTGTAACCCCTCTAAAAATAGCAATGACATTCTTCACAGAAACAAAAACAAAAATCTTAACATTTCTTTTCTTTTCTTTTCTTTTTTGCTATGGAGTCTCACTCTGTGGCCCAGGTTAGAGTGCAGTGCCGAGATCTAGGTCACTGCAATATCCATCTCCTAGGTTCAAGTGATTCTTCTGCCTCAGCCTCCAGAGTAGCTAGGATTACAAGTGCCCACCACCATGCCCAGCTAATTTTTAGTAGAGATGAGTTTTCACCATGTTGGCCAGGCTGCTCTTGAACTCCTGACCTCAGGTGACCCACCTGCCTTGGCCTACCAAAATGTTGGGATTACAGGTCTGAGCCACTGTGCCCAGCACCAAATCTCAACATTTCTGTGGAGCCACAAATGATCCCAAATAGCCAAAGCAATCCTAAGAAAAAAGACCAAAGCTGGAGGCATCACACTGCCTGACTTCAAAATATATTACAAAGCTGTAGTAATCAAATCAGCTTGGTACTGGCTTAAAAACAGACACATAGGCCAATGGAACAGAGTAGAGTACCCAGATATAAATCCACACATTTACAGTCAACTGACTTTATATTGGTTCCAAGAGCACTTATGTGGGAAAGGAGAGTCTCTTCAATAGTGCTGAGAAAACTGGGTAACCGTATCTGGAAGAATGAAACTAGACCCTTATTTTTCATCATATGCAAAAATAAAATAAAAATGGATTAAGGACTTACATATAAGGCCTGAAACTATGAAATTACTAGAAGAAAATATTGGGGAAATGTTTTCCAGAACATTGGTCTGGGTAAAAAAATTTTTTTGTGTAAGACCTCAAATGCACAGGCAACAAAAACAAAAAACAGACAAATGGTACTACATCAAACTAAAAAGTTCCTGTACAACAAAGGAAATAATCAACAAAATGAAGGGACAACCCATAGCATGGGAGAAAATTCTTACAGACTGTCCATCTGACAAGGTATTGATGACTAGAATATATAAGGAGCTCAAAGAACTCAATAGCAAAACAAAAAACCCTAATTTCAAAAATGAGCAAAAGATCTGGACAGACATTACTCAAAAGAAGACATACAAATGGCCAACAGGTATATAAAAAACATGCTCATCATCATCAATCATCAGAGAAATGCAAGTGAAAACTACAATGAGATATTATCTCATTCCAGTTAAAATGGCTTTTATAAAAAAGACAAATAATAAATGGATGCTGGTAAGGGTGTACTTAAAAGGGAACCCTTGTACACTGTTGGTGGAAATGTAAATTAATACGGTCACTGTGGAAAACTGTATGGAGGTTCCTAAAATAAACTAAAAATGGAGGCCGGGTATGGTGGTTCACACCTGTAATCCCAGTACTTTGTGAGGCCAAGGCAGGCGGATCACTTGAGGTCAGGAGTTTGAGATCAGCCTGGCCAACATGATGAATCCAAATCTTTACTAAAAATACAAAAATTAGCCAGGAATGGTGATGCACAACCTGTATTTCCAGCTACTCGGGAGGCTGAGGCACGAGAATCACTTGAAATTGTGAGGTAGAGGTTGCAGTGAGCTGAGATCAGGCCATTGCACTTCAGCCTGAGCGACAGAGCAAGACCTTGTCTCAAAAATAAACAAAACTAAAAATGGAACTTCCATACTATCCAGCAGTCCAGCAGTGCCACTACCAGGTATATATCTAAAAGAAGGGGATCAATATGTCAAAGAGATAATATGCACTTCCATGTTTATTATAACACTATTCACAATAGTCAAAATAAGGAATCAACCTATGTGCCCATTGATGAATAAATGGATGAAGAAAATGTGGCATATAAACAATGGAATACTATTCAGTTAAAAAGAATGAGAGCCTGTCATTTATTTATTTATTTATTGGACAGAGTCTTCCTCTGTCACCCAGGCTGGAGTGCAGTGGTGCAATCTAGGCTCATTGCAACCTCCACCTCCTTGGCTCAAGCAATCCTCCCACTCAGCCTCCCAAGTAGCTTGGACCAGAGGCATAAGCCACCACACCAAACTAATTTTTGTATTTTTTTGATGACGGGGTTTCACGACATTTCCCAAGCTAGTCTCAAACTCCTGGACTCAAGCAATCCACCTGCTTCATCTTCTCAAAGTGCTGGGATTACAGACATAAGCCACTGCGCCCAGCCAAGATCCTGTCATTTAAAGCGAGATGGATGGAACTGGAGGTCATTATGGTAAGTGAAATGAGCCATGTGCAGAAAGAGAACATTTGCATGTTCTCTCATATTTGTAAGCGTTAAAAATGGATTTCATGAAGATAGAGAGTAGATTGATGGTTACCAGAAGCCAGAACAGTTTGAGGAGAGAGGAGGCAAAGAGAGGTTGATTAATGTGTACGAATATGCAGTTTGATTGAAGAATTAAGACCTACTATTTGGCCGGGTGCGGTGGCTCACGCCTGTAATCCCAGCATTTTGGGAGGCCAAGGTGGGTGGATCACGAGGTCAAGAGGTCGAGACCATCCTGGCCAACATGTTGAAATCCTGTCTCTACTAAAAACACAAAAAATTAGCAGGATGTGGTGGTACGCGCCTGTAATCCCAGCTACTCAGGAGGCTGAGGCAGGAGAATGACTTGAACCCGGGAGGCAGAGGTTGCAGTGAGCCGAGATTGCACCACTGCACTCCAGCCCGGGCGACAGTGCGAGACTCTGTCTCAAAAAAAAAAAAAAAAAAGACCTAGTATTTGATAGATCAGTAGGATGACTATAGTGTACAATAATCTACTGTATATTTCAAAGTAGCTAAAAGAGGATAATTAGAAAGTTTTTAGCATAAAGAAAAGACAAATATTTAAGGTTTATAAACCTTAAGTTACATGAATTTCATATATACAAATTACATGAATTTTATGAATGCATTAAATTATCACATGTACCCCCAAAATATGTACTTCTACTATGTATTAATAAAAAATTTAATAACAAATATTTCCCAATAACCACATTAAAAAAGGAATAAATGAAATTAATTTTAATAATATACTTAATTTAACCAACATATCAAGACATTGTCATTTTAATATGTAATTAATATAAAATTATTAATAACATATTTTACATAATTTTTTTGTGTGGACTTGGACACAGCCCATGATTTGAACTACTTTAAATTCTGTGGGTAGAGGTCATCATATTGTTTACGAGTTTGAAATCTGTGAAATCTGACGTGTATTTTCCACTCACAGAGTCTTTCAGTTTGAGCTAGCTACATCGTAAGTGCTAAGTAGTCACATGTAGCTAATGGCTGTTGTTTTGGACAGAGCAGGTTTAAGGTCTAAACAAAAGCTGTGGTTTTGGTTGCCTAGTAATAATATATTAAGAGCTTCAATTTAGCATAATGTTATTACTTATCTTTTAATAAACATTGCAGTCTAAATGGAAGTCAGCTTCCAGAATTCCCAGGTGTGTGGTTAGCCCCTAAAACATGAGGATTCAGACACACGTATTTCTTTGGATATTAATTTTGTAATGGTTCACAATTGTGAGAGCTGGTTTAGGCACGACTTTTGTCTCTAATTACTGTGGCACTGCATATTCCTAGGAATAAAGAGTAGATTAGAAATAAGCAATATCACAGTTATTGTAAAACAGAAGAAACAGAACATGAGATGGTTCAATTCTATCATTTTACATTATCACTTGGTGTTTGTGTTGGTTTTTAAATTTAAAACAGTGAAGCAAAGTACAAACTGTGGCATCTATTTTTTTCTTTTTTTAGGCTAGCCAAGTAAGGCAGTGGGAGTGGAGAAGGAACAAAGAAATCTATAACTGGTTGTGATCAATTAGTTGCAAACACTGCTGCTGCACTCACACTGGCCTGTCTATTTGATATTTTTGATGGTGAGTGAAACTATTAGTTCACACATGAAATGTATTAGGGTATTTAAATAACATTGTTGTCTTAATTCATTTGGGCTATTATAACAAAACACCATAGACTGGGTAGCCTATAAAGAAAATAAATTTATTTCTCACCGTTCTGGAGGCTGAGAGGTCCAGGATCAAGGCACCCACAGATTCAGTGTCTGAAGAGGGTCCATTTTCTGACTCATGGATGGTGCCTTCTTACTGTGTCCTCCCACGGTGGAAGGGGCAAACAAACTTCCTCAGGTCTCTTTTACAAGGGCATGAATTCCATTCATGAAGCCTCTGCTTTCATGATCTACTCACTTCTCAGAAACCCTACCTCCTAATACCCTCACACTGGGGGTTAGGATTTCAACATATGCATTTTGGTGGGACAGAAACATAGAGACCATAGCAATTGTGAAATTTGAAATGTATTATTTTTAATTGTTAATTGCTCATTTTTAAGCTAGAAAATCAAAACAATAATGATGACTACATTTTCTCATATGGGATGGATGTGTTAAAGAATGATCTACTCTTGAGTGTCAGATTCAGTAGGTAGGTTACTGGTTTGACTGGAGAACATTTCCTTACACATTTCTCCTTCCCATCCAGACATATCTCTTTTTGTTAAAAAAAAAAAAAAGATCATAAACAATACGATGACCTCTACCCACAGAATTTAAAGTAGTTCAAATCATGGGCTGTGTCCAAGTCCACACAGAAAAGTTCTTGTTATTGCTTCCTAAGGCAAAACGCCCACAGCCTCTGAGAACATTGCTCGTGGTGAACTCATCCCGTCCACTGCAATTATGACAACCTTCATTCCCACATAGAGAAGACTTAATCAGAACAAAGGAATGTACCTCAGTGCCTGATAGAAAAAGTACCATACCATCTCAATGCAAATGTGTTTAAGTAATTCATTCCAGGCTAGAGAATGGTTGTACTGAAACAAGACACTTAGAAATAAATAAAGCCATTTGTAAATTCTGTAACTTGAAAGGCAAATACCATTTTCGTGAATGGGAAGTTTGACATTAGACATTCCAATTAAATGAGCTTGGATACGTTATAGGATAAATCTTTGGGCTTAAAATCAAAGAACATATAATGAAAACTTGCTGTAACATGATTAATTTATGTGATACGCGTCACTCTTACCCTGTCCCTATATTAATATGGAGAAAGTTCTGCCGTATGCCTGACTGAATAAGCATATTCCCTGTAGAGCACATAAAGTGAAGTCCATATGCTTCCCTGGGGATGTTCCTTCTATTTCTGAACTGTTTCTTGGCTCTAAATAAATACAGGCTTTATTTTGTTTGTGTGTGTATCTGACCTTACTAGTTTCTTTTTAAAAATTTAGTTATCTTGCACTATCATTTATTGTAATATTATATGTCTATCTTGAGTGGCATTTATTACAATCTCTAACTTATAGATCTTTATATAGATCCTTCTCGTTCAAAATTGTTGAAACCATAAAAAGCATCAGAATGTAAGTACTCACATCATACCACAAATCTTTATTTTTTATTCTTATGCTGTTAGAATTCCAAACTATTTTAGATGGCAATTTGGTATCTGAAATGATTAATCTACCCATTCTTTGCACATAGCTATTTGTATAAAACACATAGTCTCTAAACAGACAAGTTATCAAGGTGCAACCTTTAAGTGCACGAAAAACTCATTGCAAAACGACTCCCTACTTTGAATCTGTGATCTTACGGTCTTTTGGATGCCACTCTTCTCATCCAGAAAAAAATTGTTCAGTTGCAAAAGGCCTTTGGGCATGACATTTACAATGTATAGAGTGTGCATTTCATGTTTATTTCTCATGTATTGCCCTGGCTAAAAACTAATATGCAATCTATGACATTCAAATAAATGATTTAATGTATTTTATACAACACATGTTCAAGTAATTAATTTTCTCATGGAAATGTCATACCATTTAACTCATGGTTATGAGCCAAATATTTGTGCAGTAGTTGGTAATGAATATATGCATAATCACAGATTGCCCTATTTTCTTTGTGCTCAAATGTAATTTAAAGGGACAGAATCAAGGTGCAGCAGACTTCACGTTATTTAATGCTTGATACATAGTAGGTTCTCAAGAACCGCTTGTTGGATGAAAAAATACATGATTGAACTGTAAACAGATTTTTAGCAAATCTTATAAATTTAGGTTTGTGGTTAGTCTTATTAGAGTTGTATTATTATATTATGAACACAATTAACTGTGTGATATGTTTTGAAAATACTTGGTTGCCAAAGAATGAGGCAAAAATAATTATGGATATATGTAAGCAAAAGATGATATAAAAACCTATTTATATGCATCAAGTAGAGAACATCTGTATCAGTCAGGTTATATCCAGCAGCAGGTAACAGAAATAATGCTCAAACTGGTTTAAAAATAAGAAAATCCATTACAGTTGAGTATCCCTAATCTGAATATCTGAAATCCAAAATGCTCCAAAATGCAAAAGTTTTCGAACACTGACATAATGCCATGAGTGGAAAATTCCACACATAAGTACTTAAAACAAACTTTGTTTTATACACAAATTTATTTAAAATCACGTATAAAATTACCTTCAGTCTGTGTATAATGTGTAGAAGAAAAACAAATGCATTTCATGTTTAGACTTGGATCCGATCCCTAAGATACTTCATTATGTATATGGAAATATTCCAAAATCTGAAAAAATTTCCAAATCCAAAATATATCTAGTCCCAAGTATTTCAAATACAGGATACTCAACCTGTGCCACGTCCAAAGGTAATGCAAGCCTTAGCTCACATTGTGTAGCAAATAACAGCGTCCACTCTGACACTACCCTTCTTCAGAAGAGGAACTGAACAGGTCAATCAAGAAGTAGAGGAATACCTTGGAGATACTGTGGATTCGGTTTCAGACCACCACAATTAAGCGAATATTACAATAAAGCAAGTCACACACAAATGAGAGATTTTTTTTGCCTTCCCAGTGCATATAAAAGTCGTGTTTACGCTATGCTGTAGTCTATTAAGTGTGCAATAGCATTATGCCTAAAAAAGGCACATACCTTAATGAAAAAATGCTTTATTGCTAAAAAATGCCAACAATTATCTCAGCCTTCAGTGAGCTGTAATGTTTTTGCTGGTGGAGAGTCTTACATCAATGCTGACGGCTGCTGACTGATCAGGGCAGTGCTTGCAGAAGGTTGGGGTGGGCGTGGCAACTTCTTAAAATGAGAAAACAATAAAGTTTGCTACATTGATTGACTTTTCCTTTCACAGAATATTTCTCTGTAGCATGCAAAGCTGTTTGATAACATTTTATCCACAGATGAATGTCTTTCAAAATTGGAGTCAATCCACTCTAACCCTGTTGCTGCTTTATCAACTAAGTTTATATAACATTTGAAATCCTTTGTTGTCATCTCAACAGTGTTCACAGCATCTTCACCAGGAATAGATTTTATCTTAAAAAAGAAAAAGCACTTTCTTTGCTTATCCATAAGAAGTAACTCCTTATCCATTCAAGTTCTATTATGAGATAACAGCAACTCAGTCACATCTTCAGGCTTCACTTCTAATTCTAAGTCTATTGCTATTTTCACCACATCTGCAGTTACTTTCCCCCAGTCATTGATGAGGATTGTAATCAACTTCTTCCAGACTCCTGTTAATGTTGATATTTTGACCTTCTCTCATGAATCACGAATATTTTTAATGGCATCTAGAATGGTGAGCCCTTTGCAGACAGGTTTCAGTTTACTTTGTCCAGACTGATCAGAGGAATCACTCTCTATGGCAGCTACAGCCTATACAATGTATTTCTTAAATAATAAGACATAAAGTCAAAATTACTCCTTGATCCATGGGCTGCAGAATGGATGTTGTGTTAGCAGACATGAAAACAGCATTAATCTTCTTGTACATCTCTATCACAGCTCTTGGGTGACCAGATGTATTGTCAATGAGCAGTAATATTTGAAAGAAATCTTTTTCTTTTCCTGAACAGTAGGTCCCAACAGTGGGCTTAAAATATTTAGTAAGCCATGCTATCAATAGATGTGCTGTCATCCAGGCTTTGTTATTTCATTTATAGATCATAGGCAGAGTTGATTTTGCATAGTTCTTAAAGGCTTTAGGATTTTTTGAATGATAAGTGAGCATTGGCTTATACTTAAAGTCATCTGCTGCATTAGTCCCTATCAGGAGAGTTAGCCTATTTTTGAGGCTTTAAACCAGCCATTGACTTCTCCTCTCTAGCGATGAAAGTCCTAGATAGCATCTTCTTCCAATAGAAGATGGTTTCATATAGATTGAAAATCTGTTGCTTAGTGTAGCTGCCTTCATCAATGATCTTAGCTAGATCTTCCAGATAACTTGCTGCAGCTTCTCCGTCAGCACTTGCTGCTTCACCTTGCACTTTTATGTTATAGAAACCACGTCTTTCCTTAAACCTCAGGAACCAACTGCTCTGCTAGCTCCCAACTTTTCTTCTGCAACATCCTTATCTTTCTCAGCCTTCACAGAATTGAAGAGAGTTAAGGCCTTCCTCTGAATAATACTTTGCCTTAATCCTAATCCAGAGTATCAAAGCCTAATACAGAGAAAGGCCCCAACTCTCTTCAATTCTATGAATGTTGTGGCTGGTTTAATCTTCTACCCAGATCACTAAAACTTTCTCTACATCAGCAATAAGACTGTTTCGCTCTCTTCTTTTTTGTGTGTTGACTGGAAAAGCACTTTTAATTTCCTTTAAGAACTCTTTTTTTTCCATTTGCACTTTGGCTAACTGATTTAAGAAGCCTATCTTTTTAACATATCTCAGCTTTCCACATGTCTTTCTCACTAAGCTTAACATTTCTAGCTTTGGATTTAAAGTGAGAGATGCGTGACTCTTCTTTTCACTTGAACACTTGAAGGCCATAGTAGGATTATTAATTGGCCTAGTTTCAATATTGTTGTGTCTTAGGAAATTGGGAGGACTGAGAAAAGAGAGAGAGAAAGAGAGACAGAGAGACCAAGATAAAGGAATGAGCAGTCAGTAGAGCAGTCAGAACACAGAAACAACATTTATTCTTTGTCATGCTCTATGGGTGAGGTTCACAGTGCCTCAAAACAGTTATAATAGTAACATCCAAGATTGCTGATCCCAGATTGCCATGGCAGATAGAATAATAATGAAAAAGTTTGAAATATGTTGAGAATTACCAAAATGTAACACAGAGACAGGAAGGGAGCACATGCTGTTGGAAAAATGGCACGGATAGACTTGATTGACACAGGGTTGCCACAAACCTTCAGTTTGTAAAAAACACAGTTGTCTGTGCAGCACAATAAAGTGAAATGCAATAAAACAACATATGGTGTATTCCTATATTTCCACAAAAATAGGTACTATCTCCTGAAGATATATTCATCAGTGAATTAAGGAAATGATGACAAGGTGGGAGAATGTAGCCAGTCTATCCCAAGTCATTATTATTTTTAAAAAGTTCACTTTCCTAGCAGAGCACAGTGGCTCATGGCTGTAATCCCAGCACATTGGGAGGCCGAGGTGGCCAGATCATTTGAGGTCAGGAGTTCGAGACCATTCTAGCCAACATGGTGAAACCCCGTCTCTACTAAAAATACAAAAATTAGCCAGGTGTGGTGGCGTGCGCCTGTAGTCCTAGCTACTTGGGAGGCTGAGGCAGGAGAATGGCTTGAACCCAGGAAGTAGAGGTTGCAGGGAGCCAAGATTATACCACTGCACTCCAGCCTGGGTGACAGAGTGACACTGTCTCAAAAAAATAAAAATAAAATAAAAAATTCACTTTCCCCTTGGTTGCTATTTATGAAAACTCCATTATGTTTAGCTTAGTTTTTTTTTACCTGCTACCTAGCCTGTCTCTCTTTTTCCTTTCAAGAGTGATCTTCATGTTCTTTGTATCATTTCTTTAAAAAAAGCCTAAGAATCACCAAGACTGTTAATCACTTCCTGCAGGTTTTGTACCTTCAACTAAACTTGATCTGGAGGAGAACAAAAAGCCCTATCATCCCCCTTAATGCTTATTGAAAATGGGTTTATCAGGTGCATTCTGTAAGTATTTCTTCCCCCCATAGTTACTTAGCATTTTCTGAAATTGCTTAGATAAATGACCTGGACAGGAAACCCTGTACCTGCAGCCTGGATATCATGATTGACCACATCTGGTTTAACAGGCAAAGACGTGGTGGGTGGGTCCACTAAAGGGCAGACTTTCAGGGCTCTGACCACTTGGACAAACGGATAGAAACCAAATTCAAGTCTGCTGAACCAAACAAAGGAATTTTGGAAAGCAAACCACGCAGGTTCCCGGGATCCATTCACTTCCCGTGCAGCCCAGTACACATTTTTGGGTGACTAAAATAGTCAAATAGGTACAGCTTGTGTTTTCTTTTTAGAAAGAATTCTTGCCTTTTTGTTAAGGTCTTGCCTTAAATAAGCATCATGACCAACCATTAAGGAAAGCAAAGTCCCATATATGAAAAGAGGATAAATAATATTGTCTTATTTTTTAATGCCTCCATCTTCTTCCATGTGTATACTGTATAAAATTTTTCTTATGAAAAATGGGGCCTTTCTCTGGGTGCGGTGGCTCATGCCTGTAATCCTGGCACTTTGGGAGGCCAAGGTGGGTGGATCACCTGAGGTCAGGAGTTCAAGACCAGCCTGGCCATCATGGCGAGACCCCGTCTCTCCTAAAAATACAAAAATTAGCTGGGCGTGGTGGCGTGTGCCTGTAGTCCCAGCTACTCGGGAGGCTGAGGCAGGAGAATCACTTGAACTCGGGAGGCAGAGGTTGCAGTGAGCTGAGACAGTGCCATTGCTCTCCAACTTGGGTGACAGAAAAAAAAAAAAGAGATAGAAAAATGGGGCCTTTTTTGTTGTTTTTGGCCAGAGTTTGAGTTTCTGTTATAGTTATTTTGTAGAAGCTTTTTATGGAAAATGGAGCCATTCTTAGGTACAATTTTGTGTCCTATCTTTCTCACATTTAAGCATTTTTCCATGTTATTAATAGTATTCAGAAAAATGATTTTATATAGTTATGTCATAAGCCATACTATCTAAATACCACTATTTATTTATTTCCTTTATTTATTATTTAAAAAATTTTTAGAGAAAGGATTGTGCTCTATCACCTAGGCTTGAGTGGGGCATGATCATAGCTCACTGCAGTCTGGAACTCCTGGACTCCAGTGATCCTCCCATCTCAGCCTCCTGAGTAACTGGGACTACAGGCACATGCCACCATGCCCGGCTACATTTAAACTGTAGAGATGGGGTCTCCTTTTGTTGCCCAGGCTGGTTTCCAACTCCTGGGCTTAAGTGATCTCCCACCTTGGCCTCCCGAAGCACTGGGATTACAGGTATGAGCCGCTGCACCTGGCCTTTTAGAGGATGTGGAGAAATAGGAATGCTTTTACACTGGTGGGAGTGTAAATTAGTTCAACCATTGTGGAAGACAGTGTGGTGATTCCTCAAGAATCTAGAAATAGAAATACCATTTGACCCAGAAATCCCTTTACTGGGTATCTACCCAAAGGATTATAAATCATTCTATTATAAAGATGCATGCACATGTACGTTTACTGCAGCATTGTTCACAATAGCAAAGACTTGAAACCAACCCAAATGCCCATTAATGATAGACTGGATAAAGAAAATGTGGCACATATACACCATGGAATACTATGCAGCCATAAAAGAGGATGAGTTCATGTCCTTTGTAGGGATGTGGATGAAGCTGGAAACTATCATTCTCAGCAAACTGACACAAGAACAGAAAACCAAACACCGCATGTTCTCACTCGTAAGTGGGTGTTGAACAATGAGAACATACGGACACAAAGAGGGGAGCATCACACACTGAGGCCTGAGGGGTGGGGGCTAGAGGAGGAATTACAGGGGCTGGGGGGACTGGGGAGGGATAGCATTAGGAGAAATACCTAATATAGATGACGGGGCAATGGATGCAGCAAACCACCACCATGGCACGTGTATACCTATGTAACAAACCTGCACAATCTGCACATGCATCCCAGAACTTAAAGTATAATAAAAATAAATAAATAAAATCTTTTACTTTTTTCATGCAGTTGTAATTTACAGACTTGTAATGCACAAATCTAAAACCCACAGTTAAATGAGTTTTGACAAATGCAAACACACTCTAACGAAGATAAAGAATATTTCCATCACCCCTCAAAGTGTCCTCCTGCCTACTTTGATGCAATATTCCGTCTCCCTGCAACCACTGTTCTGATTTCTATCAGCACAGATTTGTTTTGCCTATTTTCAAACTCCATATAAGCAGAATGATGCAGATATACCCTTTTATGTCTGGCTGCTTTTTCACTTAACACTTATTTTGCTTAGATTCACCCATGATGCTGCATTTATCAGCAGTTCATTCTTTTTCACTGCTAGTAATACTCCATTGTATGGACATATCACAATTTGTCTCTTCACCACTTGATAGACATTCGAGTTGTTTCCAATTTGAGTCTATTATGTGTCATACTACTCTCAACATTTTGTTGTCAAAGCAATTTTAAAGGAGGGTGAGAAATGGCAAAAATGATTGCTGCATTAGTGATGATTTTCTTAAGAGGAGCTGCAGAGAAGCAGGGAATGCAGTTGAAATACTGGAGGTAGGGGAGCTGGATGAAAAATGAAATCAAAGGGGCTTTTGAGAAAGCTAATCCAAGGGGAAAATTAATTTCCCCTTGGTAAGGATATGAAGAAGCAATAAACAAACAAGCAAACAAACAAATGATGATAGAGAAGTGAGAACGGAAAAAAACTACAGAAATGAGAATAAGTAAAAAAAAAAAAATAGAATCGTGATACTTCTGTTTTTAATCATGTTCTTCGAAAACTCTTGGAATGAACACAAACAAACTTTTGAGCCTCTTCCGTGGGGACTTCAGCCCTTCATATGTTCCTGATGCTCTCATGTTTCACATTAGCTTTTTCTATGGGCAACGTTCTTTCCTGTCCCTGCCAGAGCAGAAGAGTGTTCAAAGCGGCTTTGATCAGGGCAGCACACTCAAGGCAGTCTGTAAGGGAAGCCAGGAGGCTTTTTAATTTAAAAATAAGTGCTGCTTTGTCTCCCATGTTTCCTTAATTGAGGTAGAAGTTGAATCTGGGACACAGCCTGGTGGGAGATTGGCTATGACATAGTCACGTGGAGCCTGGATTCTGAGCGAGAAGAGGATGGTGTGCATCAGAGAGGCAGAATGGCACGGTTGTGTGTGTGTGTGTGTGTGTGTGTGTGTGCGCGCGTGTGTGCATACGCGTATGTGTGTGTGTGTGTGTGTGTGTGTGTGTACAGTTACAGGGAAGTATTTTCAACCGTCAGGCCTGTCAGATTAAGATGTCTGAATGGGCTATGAGGGAAATAACTGAATCCGCATTCACTGTATGCTTTGTAGACATTTTGCAGCAGGATTTAAACGCCTTCAAGCAGAGAGAGCGAAGCAAGGAAAAAAAAAACACCAAGGTGGCTGCAATTGTTTTTGTCTTAAAGAGACTCTGCAGGCCTGAGGCTTGAAAAATTGTTTTTTTCCAGTGATGTTGCCAATATTTATTTCAACCTAGAATATCCGTCTTCTCTTGAAATCAGAGAAGAGACACAACAATAATTATAGGAAATAGGAGGAAAGAAGAACGAGAAAATATACGAAGTATATGTGAAGACACTGCTGATGAAGTTTTATGGTGCTTTATGGCATTCTACTTGTCTCCTCCACATGGGTATGATGTAAATTTGATGGTTAAAAGCATGAAATGAGGGAGGAGAATGGACCGCAGCAGCGGTCTACAGCTATTGAAAGGTGTTAACACGAAGGAGGATTTATTTGGTCTATAAAAGCCAGAAGACACAACCATGGGAAATACAGTGCAGTTTACAAAATTTCTGATTTAAAAAGAGGAAAAATGTTTTGATGTTAGACCTATTGGAATACAAAATAAAATTATATGTGTGGACATACTTGGAGGAGTAAAAGTGTATGCATATTCAAACCATCATTATTAGTCTTCCCTTAAGGGAGATGGTGGTAATTCCACCATTAAAATGTACCAGAGCATTTATGTAGGTAACTTATCTCATAGCGGCTGCTGATCCCAAAATACAGGAAATTTGGGGAAATCCGATGGGCTTTGCAGCTCCCTGATGTAAACGTCTGCTTCTGTTGAAAAATCTGAAATGATTCATGTAACTGAAGCCATTGCTTGGTTTGAGGTGATGGGTTGGGTTAGACATTAACCCTTCAAGAAACTTGCTGAATTATCAGCTATTAAATGTTAGAGCATATTCCTTGTAGGAATCAGGCTGGAGTGGGGTGTGTTTCCACTTTAGGTGTTTGAGAGAAATTGTAATGGTACATGTGAGTGTGAAAGAGGATTCTCTCTGGGAGGCCCTCCCCCAACTTTTTTTTTCAAAGACAGTGTCTCGCTCTGTCACCTAGACACTATCTTGGCTCACTGCATCCTCGACCTCCCAGGTTCAAGCAATTCTCATGCCTTAGCCTCTCAAGTAACTGCAATTACAGGTGTGCACCACCATGCCTGGCTAATTTTTGCAGTTGTACTAGAGATGGGGTTTCGCCATGTTGGCCAGGCTGGGAGGACACTTTCATATAGAAAGCACCGTTTTCCTTTCCATTGCATAGCCTGGGGGTAGGAGTTGCGGGGATTTGTAGTAACGACAATCTCATCTCTTTTTAAGTTCATCCTATATTCTGTGGCCTTTACATGTTATCTTGTTTAATACTCACAACAACTCTATAAGTCAGACTTTACAAGTGGTTAAACTGACACTCAGAGATAGTATGTAATTTGACCAGGGTCACAGGATTAGGATATAGACAATTAGAATTACAGTCCAGCCCTATCTGACTTCACAAAGCTGATGCTTGCCTCATTTCACCATTAGTCTGTCAGGGGATAGTGGTTGCTCTGTTTCCGTCACTGTGCTTCAGTGTCTGTGTTTTCATTTGGGTCCTTCCAGAAGCAATCCTTTTTTAAAAAAAAATAAAATAAATTTTGGCAGGACAGTGGCTCGTGCTTGTAATCTCAGTACTATGGGAGGCCAAGGCAGGCGGTTTGCTTGAGCCCACGAATTTGAGAGCAGCCTGGGCAACATAGAAAAACTCAGCTTCCACAAAAATTTTAAGAATTAGCCAGGTATGGTGGTGCACACCTGTAGTCCCAGCCACTCGGGAGCCTGAGTCAGGGAGGTCAAGGCTGCAGTGAGGAGTGATTGTACCACTGCAGGCCAGCCTGGGTGACACAGCAAGACTTTTCTGAAAATAAATAAGCAAATAAATAGTATTGCGTATGTTTAAGGGATACAACATGATGTTATAAGATACATATATATAGTAAAATGGTTACTTATAGTGGAACAAATTAACATATCCATCACCTCGAATTGTTACCCATTCTCCACCTCTCTATCCCCTACACCCACCCCACCCTGTGACAAGGGCAGCTATAATCTACTCATTTAGCAAAAATCCCGAATAAAATATGCTATTATTAACTATAGTTCTCATGTTATACATTGGATCTTTCAACTTATTCATCCTTCCTACATATCCACTACTCTGCATCCTTTGACTTACATCTCCCCATTCCTAACCCCCAATCCCAGCCCTGGTAAACACTGACTTATACAGTAAATATATTGTTATCCCATTATTGATGAAAACACTGAGATGAGAGAGGTAAGCAACTTGTCCAAGACTGTTCAGGTAATAAGAAGCTACAGTATCAGTATTGATGATCAAACTCAACACTCTTTCCCAATCCTTTCTCCTTTATCCACCTCCACCATTAGACTAGCAAAACACCTTCTTTACAGCTGGGAGAGGCCGATGAAACATACAAAGAAGTCTGCTGGGAGCTTCTTGCAAAGACTTTGCACTTCTTGTAGTCTTGAATATGGAAGAGAGAATTTAAGATGATGCAGCTATCTCACCATCTTGCAAGTATAAGGAAAAGGTCAAGGGAATTACAGAGATGCTAGACCTGACATTGTTAAGCTTGCAAACCAATGTCAGGAGCTGCTTGTTTTTAGACTTCATATAATGTGAGAAAAACGAATTCCTACTTAAACCATTGCTGGTTTGCTTTCCTGTATTTGCAGCCTAAAGCATTCCTACCTGATACGTAGCCATCCCTCAGTATTAGGGAGATTGGTTCCAGGATCCCTTAGGGTAGGAAAACTCATGATGCTCAAGTTCCTTATACAAAATGGCACATTTCATCTATGCACATCCTCATGTATACTTTAAATAATCTCTAAATTACTTACAATACCTAGTACAATGTAAATGATATGCAAATAGCAGTTTTACTGTATTGGTTTTTTATTTGTATTATTTATCATTGTATTATTATTTTTTATCTCTATTTTTAAATATTTCCCATCTACAGAACCCATAGATAAGGAGGGCCAACTGTATTCTTGGAGTGCAGCAGGGACTTGGGTCAGGCAGTCTGCATCCAAAGCCCATGTTCTTAATCTCTGTACTGTTGTGAACATTTTGTATATGTAAACAAGCTGGGACAAACATTTCTGTGCACACATACTGTTAGAAGAAAGAGATCCCAGTCCAGACCCCAAGAGAGGGTTCTTGGATCTTGCACAAGAAAGAATTTGGGGTGAGTCTACAAAGTGAAAGCAAGTTTATTAAGAAAGTAAAGAAATAAAGAATGGCTACTCCATAGGCAGAACAGCAGCATGGGCTGTTCAACTGCTTATACTTATTGTTACTCCTTGATTATATGCTAAACAAGGGGTGGATTATTTATGAGCTTTCCCAGCAAGGTGTAGGCAATTCCTGGAACTGAGGATTCCCCCCACCAACTTTTAGACCATATAAGGTAACTTCCTGAGGTTGCCATGGCATTTGTAAACTGTCATGGTGTGGGTAGGAGTGTCTTTTAGCATGCTAATGCATTATAATTAGTGTATAATGAGCAGTGAGCGCCATCTCGGTTTTGGTGGGTTTTGGCTGGCTTCTTTACTTTATACTGTTTCGTCAGCAAGGTCTTTGTGACCTGTATCTTGCCCCAACCTCCTATCTCATCCTATGACTTAGAATGCCAAACCTCCTGGAAATGCAGCCCAGTAGGTTTTCTAGTCTAATGGTGGAGGTGGATAAAGGAGAAAGGGTTGGGAAAGAGTGTTGAGTTTGATCATCAATACTGATACTGTAGCTGCTTACTACCTGAACACTCTTGGACAAGTTGCTTACCTCTCTCACCTCAGTTTTTTCATCAATAATGGGATAATAATGTATTTACTTTGTAAGTCTTACTATGAGGATTAAACCAATTATTATACAGAAAGTGTTTAGAACAGTGTCTGGAACATAGTAAATCCTCAATTATGGTAGATATTATTTACCATAGGGGAAAATTGAACAGTCTCATTTTACCTAGCCCCTATTCGAGATGGAGTCACTCTGGTTCAAATGCCTCTTTTGAACATGAGAGGTGGTTCAATACCACCTCTCTTGCTGTTTTATTAAGGAAGAAAAGTTTCCAGGATTACCTGTCAGACTCTGCTTGTGTCCAAAACCAAACAGTACAGATAAAGGATGAGGGAGATAAGTTTCAGCAGCAACATGCATGAGAATGACTGAAGTAACTTAGAATAAAGAACATTCCTTGGGTCATCTGTGTGATGCTGAAAATGCTAACTTAACCTGTGGTGTATATAGAGAATTGTGATGTCTCCATGGAAATGTGGTGTTTAGCTCTGACAACACAAATGAAGACATATTCTGACAACAATGTGCTGAGTGAAAGAGACTACACAAAAGAATGCTGTCTTATCATAGGTGCATTGAAAGGCAGACACCAAGGCAACATTAAATGGGTAAAAATTTTATCAAGGAAAATGACCAAGAGAGAAATAGAGAGGGAGTTGGGAAAAGCTGGGAGAGCTGAATCCAACTGCTTATAAAAGCTTTAACTAGGTCCTTGTGTAATCAAGAGAGCAGCCCAAAAGATGGGGCACCAAGGACTTACCAACAGGGTAGGAGGGCACCTATTTCTTTGTCCTTCTTTCCCCTAGGAAGCAACATATGAATGGAGGAGGAAGTTTGGGTCTAAGGGAACTGACAAAGTGTTATTATTACTATTTCGAATAATAACAGGAGTTATTGCAATTAAGTGCAAATTGCAATAAGATTTGCAATTTGTGCAAATCAGTGCAATTAAGAAATAAGAAAAGATTTTTTGTAGAAATATTTTAAAACATTTAAAAGTAACGCGGTGGTGGTAGTGGTGGTGGCATGTGAGACACAGAGGCGAGAAAGATCCATTCACCAGCTCCCTGTTAGATAAGCAATGTAAGGCCGGTTGCCTTGCTGGGAGCTCGGACGAAGCCCCCCCCACCTCCACCTTTTTTCCCTTTTACAAGCCCCGAGCAAGCTCAGACATGCTCGGGCATGTTCCCTTCTCCCTTGCTCGCACAGCCTGGTCTTCTCTTAAAGAGCTCAGTATGCAAACAAGGTGCTGCAACCATAGCTTCTTAATAACCAATAGCAGCTAAGCCCTAACAACCAATAGCAGCTAAGCCTTAACAACCAATAGCAGCCGAGTTTTAACAACCAATAGCAGTCGAGTCTTAACAACCAATAGCAGGCAAGTAATTCCAATCAATAACAAGCCAAGTCCTAGGTCAAGGCTTGTAACTTACCCAATAGCAGTCTTGCTCTCCCTCAACCAATCGAGCTGTTTCACTCCCTATAAAACCCCCTGTCTAAAAAAAGTCAGTGCGACTTCTCTGGACCCTCCTGTCCGGACCGCAGAACCTCACCCAGGAGCCTGAATAAATTCCCTTGCATTGGATTATTTTGGTGCTGGCCTCAGTTTCTTCGCTTTATCCTCGGAAACAAACCTCACAAGCGAGAATGAGAAGACACTGTGCCATGAGAAGACACTGTACCGTGCTCTCTGATACCTGCCTAGGGATGCCCACATCTGCCCTGAGCAGCTGTGCAGGGCTTGGAGTCACTTTGCAGCAAATCATCCGGGAAAGAGGGGCTTCGTATATAACCAACCCTTTCTTATCTACTTGGTAACTTACTGGGGTTAGACACAGCTTAGTACCGTTTTAATATAGATTCACATTCTGAAAAGTAAGAATAATCTGTTATCTCCCTTTTAAATGCATCTAAATGCTTTAACTATAATGAAGGTTTACTTTAAGATATTTGTAAATCTTCCTTCATGTATAGTTTAAATCTCTGTCTAAGGGACTCATCCATGGTGAAAACAGAAAGCAGCTATTGATCATCCTTCATACCACTGTGTTTCTTGTGCTTGGGAGTTTTTTTTTTTTTTTAATTTAAATCCCTACCTTTTATTTTTCTCCCTTCTTAGATAATTAATCCCAGTTTCTCAAGTTTAGTTCTTTCTTTTAAATCTTGGGGCTTTGAATTCTAGTTATGTGCTTTGCCTCTTGAGGTTACACTTTCTTTTTCAGGGAAGTTACAGAAAGATTAAATTGTTCACTTGAAAGTTGTTAAAGGGTTTAACCATCTCTTTGCCTCTTAGGTTCAATTCTAGGTTCCTATCTTGTTGAGAACAACTATATTGTTTTGTCAATTACCTTTTTTGTTTGTTTTTCCCAAAAAAAAATTTACAATCTTATTGAACTTTCAGGAAAGTTGTTTGGAGTATGGGGCCAGGATAAAAACAAGGCCAGGAGGCCCTCGTCCTGAGCCTGCTAGGGTGGTTTAAATACGGTTTTGACTGGAGGCCTGGAGATGAAATAGAAAATCCTCGGAATTCTCTCCTGTTTTGTGGATCATCACTGACCTATGTTCATGCTATTCTGTTGAATCAGGCATGTTTAATAAACAACATTGACTCTGAGGGAAAAAGAATTGCTTCTTGAGGAATACAAGACCTGTAAATATTAAAGGAACGTTTTCTCTCATAGGGACTGTGGTCAACCAAACTCTCCCCAGTGGGAAGTGAATTAACTCAGGGTATCAATCTAATGAGAAAAGCCATAGCAATGGTCCTCAAGAGAGGAAGACCTGGAACAAAATCACCCAGGGAACTACATATATTGCTTCTCCCTCCTGCCAAGAGTCTGATGGGGGAGAGCATGTCAGAATGGCCCAGGGGGAATGGGCACCAGCGGTTTTGACACTTTTCCCAGGCAACACAGAGAGGCAGCTCTCCCTCGCCCAACTGGGAATCACTGGGCAAGAGACATACCCAGCGTTACTTATGAAAGTTTAAGATACATACTTTTTGATTTTACTTGTAGAAATTTATTATGTAGAAATACTTGTACATTCATTCAGAGATAAATGTACAAGAATGGGAATTATAGCACTCTGTCATAGTAATGTTAGTAATGATAATAATAACCTTGACGTCTATTAGCAGTGGACTGGTTACATTTATGGTTTAGCCATACTATGGAATTCTGTGCCTTGGTTAGAAAAAATGAGGTCGGCCAGGCATGGTGGCTCAGGCCTGTAATCCTAGCACTTTGGGAGGCCAAGGCACGTGGATCACTTGAGGTCAGGAGTTCAAGACCAGCCTGGACAACATGGTGAAACGCTGTCTCTACTGAAAAAACAAAACTTAGCCGGGCATGGTGGTGCACACCTGTAATCCCAGCTACTCGGGAGGCTGAGGCAGGAGAATTGCTTGAACCCAGGAGGCAGAGGGTGCAGTGAGCCGAGATCTTGCCACTGCACTCCAGTCTGGGAGAAAGAGCAGACTTCATCTCCAAATAGAAAAGAAAAGAAAAAATGAGGTAGATTTTTATGCATTAACATGGAGTGATCTCCAAGATATACAGTTGGGTGGGTAAAGTAATTGGCAAAACAATATGTATAATGTGATATTTTTATAAAACAAAACAAAAAGCAACCCGATTATTTGTATACATGTTTAAGTTTATAAAAAATTCTGGAAAGAGATATACAAATTCCTAGCACTGATTGCTTAGAAAATGAAAGTAGAATAGGGTGGAACTTTCAATTTTTAAAGTGGACTTTGGCATTTAAACTTTTTTAAAAAAATTATACTTTAAGTTTTGGGGTACATGCACAGATCTTGCAGGATTGTTACATAGATATACACATGCCATGGTGGTTTGCTGCCTCCATCCCCCCATCATCTACATTAGTTATTTCTCCTAATGTTATTACTCCCCAATCCCCCCACCCCTTGCTATCCCTCCCCTAGCCCCTGCGCCCCACAACAGGCCCCATTGTGTGATGTTCCCCTTCCTGTGTCCATGTGTTCTCATTGTTCAACACCCACTCATGAGTGAGAACATGCAGTGTTTGGTTTTCTGTTCTTGTGTAAGTTTGCTGAGAATGATGGTTTCCAGATTCATGCATGTCCCTGCAAAGGACATGAACTCATCCCTTTTTATGGCTGCATAGTATTACATGGTATATATGTGCCACATTTTCCTTTACAACTAAAGTTTATTCATGAATTATTTTTGTCCAGTGAAAAAGTCAATTAAAAAATTAGACTGGGAGCAGTGGCTCATGCCTGTAATCCCAGTCCTTTGAGAGGCCAGGGCAGAAGGCTCATTTGAGCCCAGGAATTCAAGACCAGCCTGGGCAACATAGCAACATCTCATCTCTAAAAAATAAAAAATTAGCTGGGCATGGTAGTGCATGCCTAGAATCGGGAGACTGAGGTAGGAGGATTGCCTGAGCCCAGGAAGTTGAGGCTGCAGTGAGCTGTGATTGTATGCTACACTCCAGCCTGGGCAACAGAGCAAGGCTCTGACTCTTAAAAAAAAAAAAAGAAAAAGAAACAAAATGCCCAAGAAGTTTCTTTTGCCTCATGTGGTCCTCAGTCTCCTCTCCATTACCTTTATGAGCCTCCAGGTGACCCTGAGAGGCAGCATTTTACAGATTTTATCCAAGTCAATCATGAGCTCTCTGTTTTGCTTGTTTATGTGTTGTGAGGGAGCAGGGAGGTTGAGACAGGTTCTCGCTCTGTCACCCAGGCTGGAGTGTTGTGGTACGATCATGGCCCACTGCAGCCTCCATCTCCTGGATTCAAGTGATCCTCCCACCTCAGCCTCCTGAGTCCTTGGAACTACAGGTGCATGCCGCCATGCTTGGCTAATTTTTTAATTTTTTATTATGTAGAGACAAGGTCTTGCTATGTTGTTTAGGTTGGTCTTGAATTAGGCTCAAGTGCTCTTCCTGCCTCAGCCTTCCAAGGTGCTGGGATTATCGGGATGAGCCATGGTTACCTGGCCTCTCTGTTTTGAATACACCTTAAAATGTGGACTTAAATTATGAATAAGTAATTCTTATTCATAATAGATCAGGCCTTCATAATTCCCCACTGGGATTAACCAGCATCTTCCCAAATGGACCCAATGTCTTCCATTTCAACCCCCTTCAGTGTGTCCCAAGAGATATTTTTTCCTAACAAAAACCTCAACACATCTCTTTCTTGCTTAAAATTCTTTCAGGATTAAACATTGCCTATAGGACAATATGAAAATTCACAAGCATAGTTTCCAAGTCCCTACACAATCTGGCCTCTGACAGTGTTTTTAGTTTTATCTCCTGCCACTTTTCCCACCCTTTGGCAAGCCAAGCTAGTGGCAATTCCTTGAACATGCCATTTGTTTTCATTCTTTGAGTCATTGTATATGTAGAATATTGGGGTTTCTCTGATGAATTCCTGCTTATCTTTCTAAACTGAATTCATGTATCGAAACCTTTTCTGATCCACTTAAACTCTATCTCTTCTACTTACTCCATGACCTGTATACCTGGTGTTTTAGACATTTGTGTTTTTTAACCTGTATTTTATTTTATTTTGCTTTATTTTATTTTTTGAGATGGAGTCTCACTCTGTCGCCCAGGCTGGAGTGCAGTGGTGTGATCTTGGCTCACTGCAACCTCTGCCTCCTGGGTTCAAGTGATTCTCCTGACTCAGCCTCCTGAGTAGCTGGGATTACAGGCGTGAGCCACCGCACCCGGCCTTTTTAACCTGTTTAATTCTCCTATTAGACTTTTAACTCCTTGAGCATGGGGACTTTGTTTTCTTTAGTATTTGTATATCTGATACCCAGAAGGCATATGACAGACATTAAATAAATGTTTAGTCCATGAATAAAGAAAAAATGAATACATAGTCAATTGAAATAAATTTGGGGAAGGCAAGGATTTGAAGAAGAGCATGTGCAAGAGAGCCATTATTTGAAATGATCTCCCAGAAGTAAAAGTTGAAGGCCATTGATCTGCAAGATTTGGGCACCAGGTAATATAGAAGAATTCTCAAGAAGTAAGAGTCTTATTTGAATAAAATGAGATTATCATTGATTTCAAATGTTTCTTTGTCTTGGAAGCTTTGACTTTATATAGGATTGTATGTTACAGACACGTCAACTACACAGCAAAGAAAAAAAGAGGTAAAAATCAGACCCATACGCAAACTCAGTACTAAAAATGTAGTTGCAATTCCACACACAACAGATGAGGTGTGGACTTAAAAAAAAATGTGACTGAAGAAGAAATGTTGCTCAGAGGTGTATATTTATTTTTGTTCTTTTACTAAGTACCTGCGTATAATAATTGATGTTAAAAGCAGCCGAAGCAAATTCTAATGGCTGGGGAATGATTTTAAAATAGAGCATTGACAGTAGGCCACAGCACTTTCTTGTAATTACTCATCTGGGTAAGGGCTTCAAAACGTATTAGCCAAAAAGGAAAGACTTCAGTCAGACATCTGCAACTCAAAATGGTTAGGCTGTTTCAGTTATGATGACTATTTTAAGCACTCACTCACACTCTGTCTCTCTCTCTCTCTCTCTTTCTTATTTATTTATTTATTTATTTATTTATTTATTTTGAGATGGAGTCTTGCTCTGTCACCCAGGCTGAATTGCAGTGGTGCGATCTCAGCTCACTGCAACCTACCCCTCCCAGGATCAAGTGCTTCTCCTGCCTTAGCCTCCCAAGTAGCTGGGATTACAGGCACCCACCATCACAACTAGCTAATTTTTTTCTTTGTATTTTTAGTAGAGATGGGGTTTCACCACGTTGGGCAGGCTGGTCTCGAACTCCTGACCTCAAGTGATCCACCACCTTGTCCTCCCAAAGTGCTAGGATTACACCATTTCCAGTCCTTTCTCTCTCTCTTGCACGTGCGCACACACACACACACACACACACACACAGACTCATAAACACACACCCTAAAGGCCCAAATATGTGTTGATTCATTTTACTAATTTACTAATAGGCCTTTGCTTTAGATCGTAAGAGACGGAAATAATGACACAAGCCACAAGGAGAGAAAAAAAGCACTCATGGGATAAAATATTACCCCCAGTGCAGTAAAGAGTTAACATAGCAGTCCTAACTGCTTATCCTTAGAAAGGCTTGCTCACAAAGTTGGCTCTTAGTTGGTATCCCGGAACTGGAGTTTCAGGAGGGTTCCTACCATTTCTAGAGTTGGTAAGAATGGCTCACTGTGCTTAAACTTCATGCAAGCAATGTGGTTCATGCTGAACATCTATCTGTTTTCCTTCAGGGAGTCTTGAATTTGGGTACCTGCCAGGCAAGGGGTACTTCCATGACCAGCCGCCAGAAAAAGCTCTGGATGCTGAATTTCTAATAAGTTTCACCAGTAGACATTTCAGAACTCAATGCTGGGGAAATTCAATACATCCCTTGTGACTCCACTGGGTGGAGATTCTTGGAAGCTTGCTCCTGGCTTCTTCCAGACTTCACCCCCATATGCCTTTTGCTTTTGCTGATTTGCTTTGGCTCTTTTGGCTATGATATATCCTAACTATGAGTATAATGGTATACTGAGTCCTGTGAGTCCTCCTAGCAAATTATGGAAACTGAGGGTGGTCTTTGGGGTCCCCCACTCCTCCCACACCAGTTTGGATGCTTTTTATAACCTTACTTGAAAATTATTCTTATTTAATATTCTCACACCTTCTCCTAGCATATTTTCCCCTTTGATGTGCTGCAAATATGCAGTAACAGCAGAGCCGGCTTTTAAAAGAAAATCTCATTGTTACATACAAACTCCTACAAAACAAAATATAGCTAGAAGTTAAAATTTCCCCCCAAAGAGGCCAGCCATTTTGGTGTAAACTTTGGTGTAAAAATATTTGAATATTGTAACTGACTTGATGAACAAGTCTGTAGGCATGTGCAACCCTTTGGGAATAATCATCTCTTTTCCTGTCAAGTCACCTGCCTGACTTTCTAAAAAAGAGGAATGTCTGAGATTTCCTTTTTTCTCTTCCCCACTTGGCAAATCTCTACTCGGCCATTGTGTTAGTCTGTTCTTGTGTAGGTCTTATAAATAAATACCCGAGGCTGGGTAATTTATAAAGAAAAGAGGTTTATTTGGCTCACGGCTCTGCAGGCTGTAGAGGAAGCATGGTGCCGGCATCTGTTTCTGGTGCAGCCTCAGCAAGCTTACAATCACAGTGAAAGGCGATGGGAAGCCAGCATGTCATATGGTAAGAGTGAGAGCAAGAGAGAAGGGAAGGTGCCACATGCTTTTAAGCAGCCCGATCTTGCATGAATTAACTGTCTTAGAAGTCATTCATTACTGCCAGGAGGCACCAAGCCATTCATGGGGGATCTGCCCATATGATCCAAACGCCTCCCACCAGGCCCCCCCTCCAACATTGGGGATCATATTTCAACATGAGACTTGGAGGGGACAAACATCCAAACCACATCAGCCTTCAAAGTTTATTTCAGATGTCACCTTTTCAGTGCAATCTTCATTTAAAAAAAATTTAACTCCTGTTTTAGAAACAGAGGGTGCATGTGCAGATTTATTACATGGAATAGTGTGTGATGCTGAGGTTTGGGGTATGGATCCCAATACCCAGGTAGTGAGCATAGCACCCAATAGATAGTTTTCCAACCCTTGCTGTCTGCTCCCTCCCACCTCTAGGAGTCCCCAGTGTCTATTCTTTCCATCTTTACTTCCACGTGTACCTAGGGTTTAGCTCCCACTTATAAATGAGAACGTGTGGCATTTGGTTTTTGGTTTCCACATTAATTTACTTAGGATTATGGTCTCCAGCTGCATCCATGTTGCTGCAAAATACGTGATTTCATTCTTTTTAATGGCTGTGTAGGATTTGATAATGTATATGTACTACATTTCCATTATCCAATCTACAATGTATGGGCACTTGGGTTGATTCCATGTCTTTGCAATTGTGAATAGTGCAGCAAAGTACATATGAGTACACGTATCTTTTGGGTAGAATAACTTATTTTCCTTTGGGTAGATACCCAGTAATGGGACTGCTGGGTTGAATGGTAGCTCTGTTTTAAGTTCTTTGAGAAATCTCCAGACTGCTTTCCACAGTGGCTGGACTAATTTGCATTCCCACCAACAGTGTATAAGTGTTCCCTTTTCCATGCAACCTTGTCAGCATCTGTTGCTTTTTTGACTTTTTAATAATAGACATTCTGATTGGTGTGAGATGGCATCCCATGGTGGTTTTGATTTGCATTTCTCTCATGATTAGAGATGTTCAGCATTTTTTTCATCTGTTTGTTGGCTGCTGATATGTCTTCTTTTGAGAAATATCTGTCCATGTCCTTTGCCCATTTTTAATGGGGTTATTTTTTTTTTCTTTTGGCATGTTGTTTAAGTTCCCTGTAAATTCTGGAACATGAAATACCCAGGAGTATAGCTAACCAAAGAGGTAAAAGACCTCTACAAGAAGAACTACAAAACGCTGCTGAAAGTAATCAGAGATGACACAAATAAATGAAAAAACATTCCGTGCTCATGGATTGGAAGAATCAATATCATAAAAATGGCCATACTGCCCAAAGCAATTTATAGATTCAATGCTATTCCTATCAAACTACCATTATTCTTCACAGAATTAGAAAAAACTATGATAAAATTCATTCAAAACCAAAAAAGAGGTTGATTAGCCCAAGCAATCTTAAGTAAAAAGAACAAAGCCGGAGGCATCACACTCTCCAACTTCAAGCCATAATATAAAGCCCAGTAAGCCGAACAGGTTGGTACTGGTACAAGAACAGAAACATAGACCGATGAAACAGAATAGAAAACTCAGAAAGAAATCCACACACCTACAATCATCTGATCTTTAACAAGGCTGATAAGAACAAGCAATGGGGAAAGGACCCTCTATTCAATAAATGGTACTGGGATAACTGGATAACCTGTAGATTGAAGCTGGACTCCTACCTTTCACCATATACAAAAATTAACTCAAAATGGATAAATATTTAAATAAAAAACCTCAGATTATAAAAACCCTTGGCTGGGCATGGCGGCTCACGCCTGTAATCCCAGCACTTTGGGAAGCTGAGGCAGGTGAATCACTGGAGCCCAGGAGTTTGAGACCAGCCTGGGCAATATGGCAAAACCCCATCTCTACAGAAAACAAACAAACAAAAAATTAGTAGGATGTGGTGGCTTGTGCTTGTAGTTCCAGCTACTTAGGAGGCTGAGGTTAAAGGATCACTTAAACCTGGGAGACGGAGGTTGCAGCGAGCCAAGATCATGCCACTGCACTCCAGCCTGGGTAACTGAGCAAGATCCTGTCTCAAAAAAAGAAAAGAAAAGAAAATAAAAGAAAATCCTAGAAGACAATTTAGGAAATACTCTTTTCAATGTTGGCCTTGGCAAAGAATTTTTGGCTAAGTCCCCAAAAGCAATTGCAACAAAAACAAAAATAGACAAGTGGGACCTAATTAAACTAAAGAGCTTGTGCACAGCAAAAGAAACTATCAGCAGAGTAAACAGACAACCTATAGAATGGGAGAAGATACTTGTAAACTCAGAGTGCCCTTCTAAACACCGCCAGACTAAGCGGGTCCTTCCTTTATCAGTTTGCACTTTGAATTTTGTGCCTACCTCTTCTGTATACTGATCATGTTACATTAAGATTGTTTCTCTCTCTCCAGAACTTTGAGGTTCAGTACTATATCTAAACATCCACCAATTCCCAAAGCGAACCTAAGTACATGACACAAAGATGTGACACAAACCAGAGATGGTTGTTTACCATAGGGGAGGAAAAGCTTCCTCCACCGTCTTAGTGTCTCTGGCTGGGTCTGAAAACCGAACTGACAAAAAGAATAATTAACAGGAGAAAATCACACAAATGTATTTAGTGTAAGTTTTACGTGACATGGAGCCTTCATAAGGAAATGAAAACCCAAAGAAACTGTTAAACCTGAGCAGTCCTTTCTGTATCTGCTGTTTCTCAAATTCCTTCAGATGAAAACATTCAATATGCCAAGGTGCCATATTATGGGATAGTGTGTTCTGAACTCCATCATCAAATAATATTAAATGAATCATTAGGCACCCATTTAATTCATAGATCAAATATATTTGTATTTGAGGGACGCAAATCTTTGATGAATTGTGGTACTCTGAGACATAATTGAGTGATCTTGAAAAAGTTTTGTAAAGTGTAGAGCATTATATTACTTTTGATTTTTATTAATTATCATCATCATGGAGATTTTGTATTATTATCATTTCTGTGTAAAAATACAAGTCCCGGAATTCTGAAAATCTGAAGCTGAGCATTACTGTTCTAGCTGTTGTTGTAGAGCCAGACAATATCTCATTACACAATATTTCATCTTTTCAGAAACTGACCAAACATGATCACAGAGGAAGCAGCAAAGGGCTAACAGTTGTACTACTTCAAAGCAAACCAGATAAGAAAGTTCTATCGGCCAGTGGCTCTGGTCTCTTAAAGATCAACAAGGACCTCCTATTAGCAAATACAGTGGCCTTTTCACCTTCAACTCTGTAGTGTCTGAAGCTGTTGCCTTCCTGTTTTTTTGAGAGACTCTCTTTCTTTGCTTTCTAGGACCCTGTACTCTATTATCCACCTTCCAGTTTTTCTGCCCCTTCTCTACTTTCTTCTTTGGCTTTCCTTCCACCTCCCACCCCTTAAATGTGTTCATTTCATGATATTCTATCCATAGCCCTCTTTTCTTTCTAGTCCCTCCCTTGGAAAATAAGATAATTAACAATTACTAAGCATTTACTATTTAATCCCCAGACTATGGTATAGGTATCACCTCCATTTAAAGATGAGGAAACTGAGGCACAAAGAGGTTAGGTAAGCAGCCCAAGACCACATTACTCATGAGGATAGAGGCTGGGATTGAAACTCAGGCAACCTGTTTCCACAGTCCAGGCTCTTAACCCCTCCACTCTAGAGAGCATCTACGAAGCAGGACCCTTTGGTTCAGAGTCTGGAAACCATGTGCCGTAGAATGCTGAGTCTGGAAGAACTGAGGTCTGGCTGGTTTCTTTTGAATTTCTCAAAGGGATCTCAAAATCAGTTTATTTAAAACAGAAGCCACCATTTACTCTGAAGTTGTGAGACCAGGCAATTAAAAAATTCTTGGCAACACTGATCTCACAGTAGTTTTCCTTATGACCTTCCTGTCTCTGTCGTTGATGCTACTGTTCATGCTTTCATCAGACACCGAATCTGAGTTATCTTTGGGTCTCTTTCATTTTCCAAATCCAGTCTGTTGCCTGGTTTTGAATGTTCACGTATATATTTGTCTTCCAAATTCACTTTAAATCTCCCTTGTTATCTCTCATCTGTTCTTATCTGTTTGTAATAATCTCCCCACCTGTCCACCTGCCTCATTTTACCTTCCTCTACTGTTCTATGGAGTAGATCTTTATTGGCTGATACATAATAGCCTCACTCCTTAGCCTCACTTATAAGCCTCTTTTCAGTTTGGTGTCAAGTCATCACATTCTCAGCCTTATCCCATTCCCAACTCCAATCCAACTGTTATACCTGTCAATTCTTTTTTGTTTTGGTTTGGTTTGGTTTTTGAGACGGAGTCTCACTCTGTTGCCGAGGCTGGAAGGCAGTGGTGCAACTTCAGCTTACTGCAACCTCTGCCTCCTGGGCTCAAGCAATTCTCCCACCTCAGTAGCTGGGACTACAGGTGCACTCCACCAAGTAGCTGGGACTACAGGCACGCACCACCAAGCCCGGCTAATTTTTTGTATTTTTAGTAGAGACGCGGTTCCATCATGTTGGCCAGGCTGGTCTCAAACTTCCGACCTCAGGAGATCCGCCCTCCTTGGCCTCCCAAAGTGCTGGGGTTACAGGTGGGAGCCACCATGCCTGGCCTCCTGTCAATTCTTGAGTCTTGGAATTTTCCTGATGCTTTTTTTTTTAATCTGGAATGTTCTTTTCACTATATTGGAAGTCCACTCATTCTTTAAAGCCATTCTCCAATGCCAGCCCCATTCATTAAATCAACCATTCATCCATCCATTCATCTATCCACTCATTCTTTCTTTCTTTCATACATTAAATATTTAATGTCGGACACTGCTCTAGGTTATCAGTGCAAACATGTCCAAGGCTTACCGTTGCCCTCCAGATATTCATCCCATAGGGAAGGGAGATGGGTAATATAGAGCATGCTATAATCTACATATGTACATGGTGGCAAGGGAAGAGAGCGAGCAGATCAGCTAACTCTTCTGAAGGGCATAGAGGAGGAAGGCATAATGATGGAGGCTTAACAGATAAGTTGTTTGAGCTCCATGACTGTATGAATTCAAAGTGACCTCTTAACCCTCCATTTACCCTTGGTGACACATAGACATCACAACCATCATGCATTGCATAACACCAGGCACACTGTCATCTTTTGTGAAATATATTTAAGGGATTAATGAACACATTTCTACCAGATTGTAAGTGCCTGAAAAGCAGGGGTGGTGGTTCTCTTAGATTGTATTCTGTAAAGTGCCCACTAAGTAATCCTTCAATTAGGTGCATCTGTTAAATTCCATTGATTGGAATCAACTTTTCAGTTGGGCACATCTGAATGCAGTGGAAGCTTATTTCAGGATTTAAGAAATATTTGCATCACTTTAAAGAAGCTTATTAAATTCTAAAAAAAATCCAATTTAAAAGCCTTTTTATTGAACCAAGAGTGAAAGTAATGAAAACCAATTTTATGAAGTTAACAAAACAGTAAGACTCTTAATAATAATTGTTTTTGAACTCCCTATTGCTTGACTCAATACATTTTGTCTCTGGGTAAAACTTTTCTGTTCTCTTGGGAACTCCCTAGCCAATCCCAAAGTTACACAATAATTGAAGTTGTTAACTACTCTGCCAAATGCAGATCATTTGCCTGGGAGTTTGAATCACTCTTAAAAGCTCGTTAATATTGCTTGTGGTGAAGGAACAGTTCATGGATGGTTCAGAAAATTCCTGCGGATTCACTTCAGGTTTTTTTCTCAAGTTAAATTAAACTATTATTAAATTTCATATGTTTCGTTAGACATAGGATGTCTAGTCCAACTCTATTCTTATAAAATTGCTTCAGGGTGTCTGGATGTGTTATATTCTCTATATCCATCACTGGATCTCTTGGCATTGGCTAATTCCACATGGTGAGACTCTGAGGGATTTGTACTTTGATGTATTTCTTGATTCTTTTTTGAAAATAAAGAGCATTTCTCATTTTTATAAGGTCAATATGTCGTTAGTTGATTTCAAAAAGTTTTACTCTCTGTGCTTCAGATTCAATTCAGACAACAAAAGCCTATTGAGTTTCTACTATATGCTAAGATGCAACACTGAATGGGATGGGATCTCTTCCCTTAAGGACTTTTTAGCTCAGCTGGAGAGAAAAACATATTCATGGACAAAACATGTATAATGGCAGTAGGCACGGAGGACAACTGGAACAGAGGAAGAGTTCTCTTAGAACAGAGAGTCCTGGCATGACAAGAAGGACAAATAGTAATTGACCAGGAGGCTGGAGGCAGGAAAGGCAGAGGTTCCAGCATGAGCAAAGGCCTAGAGATAAGAAACAACATAGTTTATGTGGCTCACTGCAAGCCTCGCTAGGATTGCTGTTGAATAATGTGCTTTTTGAGACAAGGTCTCACTCTGTCACCCAAACAATTTTCCCACCTCAGCCCCCTGAGTAGCTGGGACTAGAAGCACCCAGCTCATTTCTATACATTTCGTGGATAGGTACAGTCAGTATGGGTACAGTGCTGGGTATAGTCAGTATGGAAAGATACTAGAGAGGTGCCAAAGACCAGCTCAAGAAGGGCTTCCTTGCTAGTCCAAGCCAGCCATGCCATGCTAGGGAGCTTAGTAGGAAATAAGGCACCATGGAAGGGTTGTAAAAAAGAAAGTGACATGGTCAGATTTGCAATTTAGGTAAAGCATTCAGGTGGTACCAGGTGCGGATGCAAGGCAGGCAAGACTAGAAGTTAAGACCACTTAGGAGGTTTTTTGCCATGATTCTTCGATTGAGTTAAAGCAATGAAAGCCGGAGTAGAGAAATGAATGGTCGGTTTGAAGCATATGCTAGTAGGTGGAATTACCAGGGTTTGGTGTTTGATTGCTGTGGAGGGTGAGAGGAGAGCCATAGGTTCATCCTCAGGTTTCTGGTTGTGTGTCTGTTGCTGAGATGAAAGACAGGAGATAAATTTCAGGGCAAAGAGTAATGGGCTCTGTTTTGGACCCTTTGGATTACAGGGGCCAATGGACCATCCAAACAGGCCCATGTAGCAGGAATTTAGATGTGGTATTCTGTAGGGGAGGAAAAAATATTTTTTTCCTTCTACCCTCTTAGGTTCACTGTCTGGAACCCTATAAATTAGGTTGACAAAAGACAAATTAACAAGAGAAAAGCATAGATATTAACTAAATATAAGTTTTACATGACATGAGAGTCTTCATAAGGAAATGAAGAGTAAAGAAATCATGAAACCTGAGTATCTTTATACTGGGGCGATAAAGAGTGAAGAATCACGAAAAAAATGTGATAAGATAAAGTGGTATAAGCTAAGGGTAGTTAACCGGGGGACATTTTAGCAAGGCCTGTTCATTTGGATCCTTCTTGGTGTCCCATCTTCAGAAATAAGGATGCTTCTTTCTTCTGGATCTAGGGAGGGCACCTCTCACATGAGGGTCTTCTGACCTACTTCAGGGGAAGGTCAGAGAGTCCTTTCTGTACCTGCTGTTTCTCAAATTCTTTCAGCTTAAAATATGCAATATGCCAAGGTGCCATACTTTGGGGTAGCATGTTTTGAGCCCTGTCAATTCTAAAGCTCGGGAGACATTTCTGGGCTAGAGCATAGATTAGGAAGCACCTATGGTTAAGTACATGAAGTCGGGTCATATCAATCAGAAAGCATGTTAAGGAGTTATAGACTGAGGACGAGAATCAGGGAGATTGAGAGAGGAGTATGAAGGAGACACAGAAACAATATTCAGGGGCCATGAAAAGAGGCCCCAGAGAGTGCAATGGTATTGAAGCTGGGGCACTAGGGACTTTCTAGGAGGAACTAGTGGACCCCAGTGTCAACTGCTTCAGGACAATCTAGAAGATAAAGACAATAAAATGTCAGGGCTGGGCACAGTGGCTCATGCCTGTAATCCCAGCATTTTGGGAGGCACAGTTAGGCAGATTGCTTGAGGTCAGGAGTTCAAGACCAGCCTGGCCTACAAGGTGAAACCCTGTCTCTATTAAAAATAACAAAAATTACCCAGGAGTGATGACACGCACCTGTAATCCCAGCTACCTGGGAGGGTGAGGCAGGAGGATTGCTTGAACCTGGGAGGTGGAGGTTGCAGCAAGCTGATATCGTGGCACTGTAGTCCAGCCTGGGTGACAGAGAAAGACTCCATCTTAAAAAAAAAAAAAAAAAGACAGTAAAACGTCCATTGGGTTTGGCAATCAGAAGTTCATTTGTATCCTTTGTCAGAGAGGTTGCAGCAGGTGAATAAATATTCTAACCTTGACCTGCATGAGGGCAGGCCTATGAGTAATGGGAGAGATTTATTTCCCACCTTAAGCCAGTCCGAGTCAATTATGCTCCTTTGTACAGTCACGTGTTGCTTAACAACAGGGCTAGGTTGTGAGAAATGCATCATTAAGGTGATAGCATGTGTGGACACCACAGAGTGTCTTAACACAAACCTAGATTGTATCACCTACTGCACACGTAGGCTATAATGTATAGCCTATTGCTCCTAGGCTACAAATCTGGACAGCATGTGACTGTACTGAATACTGTAGACAATTGTCACACCATGGTATTTGTATATCTAAACATAGAAAATATATGGCAAAAATATGGTATAAAAGATTTAAAAAAAAAGATACACTTGTAAAGGACACTTACCATAAATGGAGCTTGCAGGACCAGAAGTTGCTCTGGGTGAGTGAGTGAGTGATGGGTGAATGAGAAGGCCTAGGACATCACTGTACACTACTGTAGACTTTATAGACACTGTCCACTTAGGCCACAGTAAATTTATAAAAATATCTTTCTTGGCTGGGCACAGTGACTCACACCTGTAATCTCAGCATTCTGAGAGGCCAAGGTAGAAGGATTGCTTGAGCCCAGGAGTTTGAGGCCAGCTTGGGTAACATGGCATAGCCATGTCTGCACAAAATGTGTAGAAATGAGTCCCAGCTACTCAGGTGGCTGAGGTAGGAAGATTGCTTGGGTGACAGAAGTGAGACCTTGTCTCAAAAAACATTTTTTTTTCTTTCTTCAATAACAAATTAGCCTTAGCTTACTATAACTGTTTTACTTTACAAACTTTTTCAGTTTTTAAACTTTTTGACTCTTTTGTAATAAGACTTAGCTTAGAACACAAACACATTGTACAGCTATGCAAAAATATTTTCTTTACATCCTTATTCTACGAGGTTTTCTCTATTTAAAATTTTTATAAATTATTCTTTTTCCTTTTTAAACGTTTTTGTTAAAAACAAAGACATGGCCAGGCGCAGTGGCTCACGCCTGTAATCCCAGCACTTTGGGAGGCTGAGGTGTGCGGATCACGAGGTCAAGAGATCGAGACCATCCAGGCCAACATGGTGAAACCCCGTCTCTACTAAAATACAAAAATTCGCTGGGCGTGGTGGCACATGCCTGTAGTCCCAGCTACTCCGGAGGCTGAGGCAGGAGAATCGCTTGAACCCAGGAGGTGGAGGTTGTAGTGAGCCGAGATTGCACCACTGCACTCCAGCCTGGCGCCTGGTGACAGACCAAGACTCTGTCTCAAAAAAACAAAATAAAACAAAAAACCAAACAAAATAAATGAAGACATAAGCACACTCTAATGTGTGTTAATGCCTAGGCCTACACAGGGTTGGGCTCATCCATGTCACTGTCTTCCACCTCCACAACTTGTCGCAGATCTTCAAGGTCAATAACACGCATGGAGCTGTGGTCTCCTGTGATAAAAATACCTTCTTTTGGATACCTCCTGAATGACTTGCCTGAGGCTGTTTTACAGCTAACTTTTTTGTGTGTTTTCAATAAGTAGAAAGAGTACACTCTAAAATGACAATAACATTCTTTGATAGTATGGTAAATCCACAAACCAGTAACATAGTCATTTACTATAATTTTCAAGTCTCATGTACTGTACATAAATGTACGTGCTTTTTTTTTTTTTTCCGAGACGGAGTTTCGCTTTTGTTGCCCAGGCTGGAGTGCAATGGTGCCATCTTGGCTCATCACAGCGTCCGCCTCCTGGATTCAAGTGATTCTCCTGCCTCAGTCTCCCGAATAGTTAGATTACAGGCATGCGCCACTACGCCCGGCTACTTTTGTATTTTTAGTAGAGACGGGGGTCTTTCCATGTTGGTTGGGCTGGTCTCGAACTCCCAACCTCAACTGATCCACCTGCCTTGGCCTCCCTAAGTGCTGGGGTTACAGGCATAAGCCAATGCACCCAGCCCAGATTAAATTTTCTAATATTTTATTTAGGATTTCAGCATCTATATTATAAATGAGATTGACTTGTAGTTCTTTTCTTATTCTTTTCTTCCTTACTTTTCTCTTTCCCTTTTTCCCTCCATGCCTTCTTCCATTCTTTCTCTTTTTGCCTGGTATTTGTGTTAGGGTTTTGCTAGTTGGCATCACAGAGAGTTGGAAATGAGAGTTCTAAGTTCTTTAACAGTATAACGGAGAGAGATCCAAGATGGCCGACTAACAACAGCTCAGGAATGTAGCTCCCAGTGAAAGCGCAGAGAACGAGTGGACGCCGCACTTTCCGACGAGTTTTTGTTGCCCACAGAGCGGGAGATTCCCGGCGGAGAAGCCACGCGGGTCGCCGGCGCGACTCTTTTGGCCGGTGCGGCTGTTTTGCCGGCACTCAGCGCGGCGCTTCCCGGTGCGGAGTGTGCGGGACGGACGGGCTCGGCTGGTCCCATCCCCACAAGGAAAACAGCAATTGGAAGCGCTGAGGACGGAGAGTTTCACAGCGGGCGCAGCGAACCCGGGAAGAGGGGAACCGGCGTCCGCCAAAGGAAAACTAAGAAACAGAAAAACTTCA